>JAODAL010050437.1:0-27405 GCA_025379985.1 Phyllomedusa bahiana
GGGCTTATATACCTACCTACTGGGGGTCTTTATACCCACCTACTTAATGTTTGGCAACATTACTCCCTTCTTACTTAATCAAACTGGCGCCCATAGCAGACTTCTTACCTTGCCAGCACTTCTCTACCAATTCCTACCTCTAATATGTTTGGTAAATTCTGCAGAGGCAATTTATAGCCAGGAAAAAATTGTAATGCCGATCGGATGGAGAAGAAAAGGGAACGAGAGAAGAGAACAATTCATCAGAGAAGACGTCTCCTGTGAGTCTCTGTATGTCAGAGGTTATTCTGCTTCTGTGTTGGATCAGTGCTGTATTCACTGCCATGTGATGCAACCTGAGCTGGTGACTTACTATTCTGTGGTCTCTATATGGCATTGTTGTAGGTTATATCAGCGCTTGTCCCTGATGGTAAAAGTGAGATCACACTTGTCCCTTACCCTGTGGTTAGGGGGGTTTACGTTTACTTTCTTGATTGTGTTCATAGTTTTATTTAATTTAGAAAGTGGCAAGGTGCATGACCTGGGGAAAACGTGGAGGTGGATATTGTATGTGGACTGGTGGGAGGTGGAGGGTGTTATGGATGGATCCACTTAGCCATTTTTCTACCTATGATATGTTAGACAACTGTGTGAGACAGACAGACATGTGAGACTGATATGTGAAACAGACAGCTATATGACTCACTTGGTATTGTGCTGCACAATACAGTTGTGTTTTGCAAACTATATTATGTGGTAAAATGCACACATTTATGTCCGAGATGCAGGTAGTATTTTTCTGTACAGTAGCTGTAGGGTGGGCCCCCAAGATCAACTATCCTGTGGGCCTCAGGCCCCCAGTCAGACACTGCCAATATACTATGACCAATATTACCGCAAAACTGTGACCACATAGTGGTAGCTACCAGTGTACACAGGCTCTTCAGATGTATAAGTGGTTACAGTAATGTTACATCCAGTTACTCACAAGTGACGTCGTCTCTGATAAGTTTTTTTTCCTTTTTCTTCCCCATCTGGTCCAAAACCCCCATGATGACTGTTCCCATCCACAACCTGCCCCTGCAGAGTTTACCACACAAACATCTTAGACTTTTACAGCATTTGCCTTCAAATTTCCACCTCTTTACAAGCTCCCAATCTCTATAGTTCCCCCAATGGTTATAATGATCCCCTAATGAAAAAGTGTCCCCAAATGGTTAAGGGGCTTCTGTTTTTGTACCAAGTTTTAGTCTTTTTCTGTGTTCTCATAAATTAGGTATATACAGCCCCCAAATTAGGAAGGCAGACAGGTAAAACCCCTATTAGGTGGGTAGTCCCCAATAAGAATGGTAGGTCCCCCCCCCCCACACACTGGATAGATATACAGGCCCCCATTTGGTAAAAATTCCCCCCATCCACTTAAGTAGATAGCTTTAAAGCCCTCCCAAAAGTTAGTTATTTAATTCTTACATTATGTAGAAAGGTAGGCACAGAGGTCTCCTTTTAGTTAGGAAGGTATCAAGCCCCCCATTAGTTAGATATTTTATATAGGCCCTTGTTAAATATGTAGGCTGGCTCCTCTCGGGGCTGCCATCAGTCACCTATCAGCCATTTCAGGGCCCCAGAGAGCCAGAGCTACCAGTACTGTCCTATTGGCACTCCTTCTTCCTCTACTGGATAGGTATTTAGGCCCCTATTAAATTGGTATATGGCCCTCTCCATTAGGCAGCTAGGTATAAAGACCCACCATTAAGTATTTAGGTAGGAAGATAGCCCTCCCTCCTCCATTAGGTAGATAAAGAGACCTCCAATAGATAAGTTTATAATCCCCAAGTAAGTAGGTATATAGGCCCATTGTAGGTTGTATATAGCCTCCTGCAGCGAATGGTAGATATAGAGTCCAGCTTGTCAATATATAGGTATAGGAGGGCCCCTGTAAGGTAGATTCCTATAATTAAGAATCGTGCTGACTTAAGTACAGACTTTCTGTTCTGATGTTTTATTTTGTACACACATCATGATGTTATATGCTTTGAACTACGCTGTGAGAAGATGGCTCCTGGCTGACTGACAACTGGAATGACGTGATAAGAAATATGAAAGTTAGAAGTCTTATGGGAGCCTCAAAGTAAGATAGAGCTGAACTGACGATGGCAACAGCCAGGTAGCCTTGTTTATCTGTGCAGGAATAGGGAATGAAATTGTAACCAAATACAGTGATATATTGAACATGTGCACCAACTGGATGGGGGTGTCCACCAATAGACTAAATTATGTGCACCCAATTTAGAGTGATGCTTTGACCGGTTACACATAATGGAAAGTCCCTTCTAAGGGTATAGAAAAAACAATCTTGCCCCACCCACATTGGGTGTTGGCTCCTAGCACTCCCCCAGCAACTCCAACCCCTGGCTCCAGATTTGATAACCTATGGGCATCAAGGCGTTGCTGTGACAGTAGATAGTTATTTGCCCCCTCTAGGTAGGTAGTTATGTGCCTCCTATAGGTAGTATATGCCCACTGTAGGTACATGCCTTTTTTAGGTAGCATATACCATTGTAGGTAGGTATATCCTCTATAGAGGTATATGGTGCTGAAGGTAAACAGGAGGTTTATGCCCTATAAAAAATATATGCCCCCTGAGACATCGGTAGTAGGTGTATGCCTTCTATAGGTAGTATATGCCCTCTGTAGGTAGGTATATGTATTCTATAGGTAGTATATGCCCACTGTAGGTAAGTATATGCCTTCTATAGGTATATATCCCTCTCTAGGTAGATAGGGTAGATATATAGGTTGGATACATGCCCTCTTTTAGATAGCATAGCCCCTCAGGTAGGTATATGTATCCTATGGAGTGTATTCCCCGCTGTAGGTAGGTGGTATGCATTTTTATAGGTACTATATGCCTACTGTAGGGTAGGTATATGCCCTCTTGATAGTAATGGTTTGCTGAGTAAATGCGGTAGGTTTATGCCCCGTATAAATAATATATCCCCTGAGTATAGGAAGTCGGTAATAGCCTCCTATAGGTAGTATATGCCCTCTGTAAGTAGGTATATGTTTTCTATAGGTAGTCTATGCCCACTGTAGGTAGATAGGCTGGTACATGACTCTTATAGATAGCATATGCCCCTGCAGGTAGGTATATGCATCCTATAGGTAGTATATTCCCGCTGTATGTAGGTGTATGCATTTTATAGGTACTATATGCCTGCTGTAGGTAAGTAGGTATATAGGCCTTCTATAGGTAGTGTATGTCCGTTGTAGGTAGATAGGTAGATATATGCTTACTATAGTTAAGAAATATGCCTTCTATAGGTATGTATAGCTCTCCTACATGTAGAATATGCTTTGCGTAGGTAGGTTATGCCCCAACTGACCAATTTTTTTTGTTAAAGATTCTTACCTCTCCCTTTAAACCCCACCAAACAGCTTGGCCAGGTGCTTGAGGGGGCGTGAATTCATTGTTAATCACGCACTTATTACTGGTAGGCCATAGGCTTTGCCACCAGCCCACAATAGTGGTCAGTGGAGCATTAGCCCTGCAATGGATTTCAGCCCAATGTTTGGTCCTCCAGAATGTGTATAAGGTAAAAGCTGCAAGTGTAGGTCCAACCGGGGGATCCATTCGGAGATGGAGTCAGGACGTCACGGTCCCCTTCATGGGTCAATCTGAAACTACTCTCTCTGAACTTCCCATTCTTGTGAGTTTGTCATGCAGTAGAGCAATGTACCAAGGAGGTAACATAACAGATTTTGTATAAGAAAAACGTAAAAACACCCAATTTAAAAAATAAATAAATCGTGTATCGCTTGTCATTAATGTGAAAGCAAATTTTTGATGCTATTGTCCCTTTAACTACTTTGTTTAACCCCTTCCCGACATTGGATGTACTGACACATCTTGTGCTGAAAGGTGTTTCCGCAAATGGATGTAGGGGGTAACGTCCTGGAGATCAACGGCCTCACCAGTAGTGTTGATCGAACCGTTCGAAAAAAATTCAGTTCGATTCACATATCTCTATTTTCCTCAACTCAAACCGAACCAAACAATTTTAATGTTTTGTTTGAGTAAATGTTTGAGTTTGCACCAATCAGTGCAGAGCACAGAGAAGGGTTCCAAAGAATCATCGCTGAGGTGCAGGGCTCCTCATTAGCTGCTAAAATCAACATGACCATAGTTATATATATTCACT
This sequence comes from Phyllomedusa bahiana, assembly GCA_025379985.1. Taxonomy (NCBI): domain Eukaryota; kingdom Metazoa; phylum Chordata; class Amphibia; order Anura; family Hylidae; genus Phyllomedusa; species Phyllomedusa bahiana. The sequence goes on from JAODAL010050437.1 coordinate 4,179, forward strand.
GTATTACGTCTGAACGGTATTTTCAGCTCACTTTCTGTACTGTACAGACTGCTTCTCTGTCTGGTTTGCTGCATGCAGGCACAAGATGTTGTTTAAAGTAGCAATTGTAGACAGAAAAAGCTGTTATTTAGAGTAGTTAGTTAGTTAGGTAGTTTTTTTTGTATTTTTTTTTTTAAAAAAATTTTTTTTTGAAAAAGTTAGTTAGTTAGTAAGTTCGTTAGTTAGTTAGTTAGTTTAGTTAGTTTAGTTAGTTAGTTAGTTAGTTTAGTTTGTTTGTTTAGGGGGGTGTGCAGCAAGCTTAGGGAATCAAGACTTAGCATTTTCCTCTCCATAAACAGCAATAGTTAGGGAGTCTATATATTATAAAGACTGCTTGGATTTGCTAACTCATACTCAGTGCCCAAAAGTTCAGTTTTTAGCAGTATTGGGGGTGAAATCATGATATAACACGCCGTCTCCAATTTCCTTCTGCAAATTGTATTCTACTGCTGCCAACAGCTAGTTTTACAAATCTTACAGCTGAATTTATTTTGAAATATACACCTGTATGACCTTGATGGGCAGTGCATACACCACTTACTCCTCCTCCTTGTAGCCCTCCAAATCTTTTTTTTTTTTTTTTTTTTTTTAAATGCCTCCACCTGTATTACCACCAAATGTACTAAGTCCTGTTATCCTGAACCTCAATGTTTCCCATTGGCATGTTCTTGCTGCCACCAATGGCACTGACGTCTTATCTAGTCGAACCGGAACCTCCATGTTCCTCATTGGCATGTTCTCACTGCCCCCAATATTACTGCCGTATAATCTAGTCCCTGCCTGCACGAGGTCGAGTGCCTGGGCCCTGTGCAAAAAGTGAATGTCCGCCCCACCCATGTACCAAGGGCTTCCATCAGTCATCAATAAACCGTTTCAGAGCCCCATACTGAGCAAATCAAATGGGGCCCAACAATTACCATTCCTATTTTAAACATATCACTGTGCCCCTTTGTGATTTAGGGCCCTCACAGAATCTGCTGCCCGTACTGCTTAGTTGAACACCCCCCTGCCATCACATGTGGCATTTCAAAATAGGTTTTCTTTGTAATGTTGGGTCAAAGGGCTTTTGGGCCCCCTCAGGAGGCAGGGGCCCATTGCAGCTGCTACCGCTGCAACCTCCCATAGCTACGCCCCTGCTTGCAAGCTGCCTCACTTTCCAGTTAAGTATGAAATTAATGAAGTTTTTTAGCCTCCTAATTTTTTGTTCTGTCACTCTGAGCCCTATTTTCTATCACTAAGTTGTTCCATGTATCCAGTTTACTGTTATGGGATGGTAATTTCCAGCTTCCTCTCCTCAGCTGTATAGGTATAAAAATTAACCCAAACATCTTCTCCCATAGACTTTAATGGGGTTCGAGTTCAGGTTCAAATCGAACCAAACAACACTACTGTTCGAAGTTTGACTCGTACTCGAACATTTTATTGTTCACTCATCTCTACTCACAAGCAGAGCCTGCACGATTGTCGCATGGAACCTCCTGTACATTACAACTGGCTCCATGGGCTATCGACTCTAGTCGTGGCCGAATAACCCCTTAGATGCCATGGAAAATTGTGACCGCGGCACCTGAGGGAAATCTGCGGCGTCTATCAAAGGCAGCCTGTGACATCACCACACCCAGCCGTGTCCGAAAGGCTTTATCGTGACATGTAAACAATACAAAGCAATATAGCCCATTAAACTGCTATGTATTACACCAGCAATAAAGAGGCCGCAGAGTCGAGTCCTCTATGTGGACAAGTAAAAAATAGAATAAACATTTAAGTGAAAAAAATAAAGTAAAACACAAACACAAATAAAGTAAAGCATGTACACTGCTCATTTCCCATTAGAAATGCCAACTTCCCTAGAAAAGATCAAAAATTAATGAGTACACATGTTCAGTATTGCATCATACATATTGACCTCCCCTATAAATCTGTCACGTTATTTAAAAAAAAATAAAGAATTGTGATTTTGGCTCATCCTGCAACACATAAAATAAATGAAAAGTGATTAAAGTGTTATATAAACCTCAGAGTGGTACCGATGAAAGCATCACTTTGTCCCACATAAAAAAGAAACCCTTTCACAGCTCTTTGTATGAAAAAAAAAAAGTTACAGCAATAAAACCTTTTTTTTTAAAGTGTTAGAACATAAGAAAAATATAAATTTGTATCACTGTAATTTTATCAACCAATACAGTAAAAGTAGTATGTCATTTATACTGTACAGTGAGCGATGTAAAAATAAAAAATCTCAGGATTGTTGTATTTTATTTATTCCACCTTCTAAAATCCTTGATAAAAAGTGATCAAATGTCAAATAAACAACATTTTGGTACTAATGAAAACTCATCCCACAAAAAAGCCCCTACACAACTCTGTACACAGAGAAATAAAAAAGTGATCGTTCTCAGGATACGACAACACAAATCACATTTTTGTACAAACACATTTCTATTGTGTAAAAGTAATAAAAAATAAAAAACTATATAAAAAAGAACATTGTAATTTTACCAACCGCAGAGTAAAGGTTTATATCAGTCCTTAACGCCCAGCGAACAAAGAAAAATGAAATTCATAAAACAAGTGTGGAATTGCTGTTTTTTTCCCTCCATTTTCACTGCCCAATGCAAAAACAAACAAAAAATAAAAAACAAGAAAAAAACCTGTGGAACACCTGTGCGCCCAAAGTGGACAATAAAACTCCATATGCGATCCATGAGGCATGCTGAAACCAAAATGGGGCGACTTCTGTAAGGATTCTCCTGTTCTGGTACTTTGGGGGCTTTGTAAATGCAACATGGGTATCCACTAGTGATGAGCGATTGCTTCAACTATGGTCATCGGATCAATAGTCGATATCGTCAATTATCATTCCGATATCCGATAATAGATAATCGCCGATCACCATTAAAGTCTATGGGAGAGGAACAACAGCTTCATTCTTACAACCCAAACAGGCTGTAGAACTGGAATTTAACATCCACAACAGTAAATGGATACTGGCGACATCTAGGCAACACAATTAGGGCAACAAGAGTTCACAGAAAAAAAAAACTGACAGGCATTTTCACTATCCTGTCCTGTACCACAGCAGACCATTAAACCTGCCATGGAGCCCACTAATTAAAAAGTGACAGAAGGGCCGGTATTGACTTGAACCACCATTTTAGTTGAACTGTCACATTGACTAATCCCTATCCTGGACCGCAGGCATGGACCCTTAAACTACATGACCCTCAGATTAAAAGCGCCGAACAAGGAGTCTTTCAACCACCATTTTTAGTTGAAGGGACATTGACTATACCTGTCCCTGGGCAACACAGCATGAGCCTCCAACTTCATACCCCCAGATTAAAAAGTGCCGGAAAAGGATTCTTTCAACCACCATTTTAGTTGAACTGGACATTGACCTATATCCTGTTCCTGTACCGCAGTATGACCATTAAAACCCTGTCTGTACCCCCAGATTAAAAAAGTGCCGATAAAAAGGAGTCTTTCAAAACCACCATTTCTTAGTTGAACTGGCATTGACTATACCTGTCCTGGGCCCCAGCATGACCCTTAAATCTCATGACCCCACAGATTAAAAAAGGGAGGACGCCGAAAAAGGAGTCCCTTTTTTTTCACACCATTTTAGTTGAAGTGGAACATTGAATATACCTGTCCTCGGGCAACACAGTCATGATCCTCAAACCTGCATGACCCCCAGATTTAAAAAGTGCCGGAAAAGGAGTCTTCACCCCAACCCAAAAAAAAATTTATTTTGAACTGACATTGACTATATCATGTCCCTGTACCGCAGTATGACCATTAAAACCTGTCTGACCCCAGATTAAAAAGTGCCAGGAAAAAGGATCTTTGAACCACAATTTTAAGTTTGAACTGAACATTGACAGGCCTGTCAGTCCTGCAACCGACAATCCACTGGCTTGGCGTGTTTGTCGCCAGCACTGGAAGGAGCACCTTCTCTCGTACCTACCTCATGTCCTACACCCCTCTTTGCTCCGCCTACCACCTGCAGTTCGCTCGCATTGTGCAGAAAGATAAAAATGTAAAAGGTATGGAAGAGTTTTTGACAGTCTCGTATAGAAAGACGGCAAAATCACAAGCTATTCTTATATACTTCTAATTTCCTCAGCCAACTAGGATTAGAAACTGTATTGTTCTAGCGAAATAACCTGTGAAAATGCGGTCTGGTTGAAGACCGTAAGACAAAATCAACAGTGTTCTTCCTTCAGTCCCAGGGATTTACAACCTGCCCAGTAGGACTAGGAAATGATAGTTTTCAACAAAACTACATACAAGTGGCGTATCTGCGCCAAACTGAGATTCAACTGAGCGCAATAAAACTATTCAGAAAGTTACACGGATGAGAATTGCATTTTGCAGCAATGGCAAATGAGACATTTACTCAGAAAATGTTTCTATCAAAATTTGTCCCGTACAATGTGGGCTATTTGAAAAAAACTAGGCCGCACCACGTGCAAATACAACTATTTAAAAGTTAATACGGATAACAAACGGTGGTTTTTCACCAATGAAATACGCTAACAGTAACTACAAATTCTGTATCCGCAATTTTAAGTACAATGTTGCATTTGAAAAAAACTGGGGGCGAACCAAAGTGCAATACAGCTTTTTAAAAGTTATACGATTAGAAAAGTGGTTTTTTTGCACGCCAAAAGGGGGGGGGGGGGGGGGGGGGGGGGGGGGGGGGGGGGCAACAAGAAAAATGCCGAAAGCCAAACAAAAACAAAGGGGGGGGGGGGGGGGGGGCGGGGGGGGGGGGGGGGGGGGGGGGTGGGGGGGGGGGGGGGATGAAAATAACAAAAAAAATCAATACCCACCAAATGAAAGACAACAGCAGTTACACAAAATTTCTGTATTCAAGTTTAAGTACAGGAGGCTCTTGAACAAAACTGGATGCGCCAAAGGTAAATCACTATTTAAAAGTATACGGATAATAACGTGGTGTTTTGCACCTATGAAATGACACCGCATTACTAGAAAATTCTGATCCTAGTATAAGTACAAGGTGGGGCATATTAGCCATTCTTTTGAACAAAAACTGGGCTGGCACAACCAAATAAAAACGTACTATTTCACCTCAGTGCGAGGTGTGCTGTCTCAAAATCCTGGTAAAAAAAAATCCATTTAATGCTGGTTTCAAAGCAGAGTCTGGGCTGCACAATATACACTCTCCTTTCAAAAGCCTGCCTGCCTTTTTGTCTGTGTCGCCGACCGCACCAACACCCACCCCTCCCCGTCCGCCGGCTGACATGCTAGATGCATCTTTAAAAGTCTCTGTCTAACCTAACTAAGAGCTGAAAATCTCTAATCTACCTATGTTCGTAAGTTCAACAAGCATAAGTTGTCCTGTATGAATAAAGAGAACTGTATCTTTGAGCTGAGCTGTATTGAGAGAGTGTGAATGTCCTCCAGCTCCTTCTTATAAAAATTCTATACTTATTTATATAGTTTAAAATTCCATGACAAAATTCTGTAAACAGCCTACCGCGTTTCGGGTTTATGCACCCTTACACATGCACAAAAAACTTACATGTACACTCAAAATTTAAATATCCATGCAGGAAGTGAATTGCTATCACGTCATATGGCAAAAAAAAAAAAAAAAAGGAGAAGAGAGAGAAAGAGAGTTTCTGATTCCTTCGGTTTTGTAAATCGAGATAATCATCCAAGAAACGGTCAAGAGTACTAAGAAGGGCCGGGAAGAAACACAGGAGCGGCAGAAGGGTACCTCTCAGAGGAGAGGAACAGCTCAGAAGAAACGCAGCAGCGTTAGCCGAACAACCCCTGATCATATATCTGACAATGTATTTGACAATGTTTTTGAATCTCGCTTCTATTACATTAACCCCAGAAACAACAATCAGTGTTGAGTCTGGGGTTAAGTTTTTGTCCCAGCTAATATTTCAAAATTTTTTCAATACCATCCTAGAATCAATAAATTTTGTACGTTCACTAACAATTCGTAAACATTTTTATAATCCAGAACAGAGTATGCATAAACATACAAACAGAGTAACAATACTGGGAATCATAGTGAATATAGGGAATTATCTTTCTTGGAGCCCAAAAACACACCATTAGGATTTAAAACATTGGAATAAACAAAAGAATCTTATGGTATATAGTATCAGTGAAGCTCTTTCATCATACCAAATCTACTTAGTATCGATTAGAACACGTTACTGAGGCTTTGAACAGTTTCCAACACAAAATGGGAAAGGGATTTGAAGGAGCTATAACCAGGAATGACGAATAATAATAATTAATTTCAGATCTAATTTTCCAACAAACAAAAAATATCTTTAAAAAAAATTAACAGAGGAAAAAAAATATTGTCATAAAAATGGCGGACAAAGGTGGGAAAAGTGGTAGTCATGGATAAATCTAATGTTATAAGAAGCGGCATTGCGGAGACTTGATGATAGCAATACTTATAAAAAATTAAAGGGGAGACCAACAGAGGAAACCGGGAGTCTAATCGCATTCGTATTGAAAAAGGAGTTTATCTGGTTTTTTGAATGACAAACAAACAGTCACTTTATGGTTGAGAATCCTATCACACCAGTATCATGGCCTCCCTAAACTACACAAATCTACTACCGCCCCACCCTTGAGGCCAATAATAGCAGGTAAGGCTCTTTAAAGAGAAAGTGGGTGCGTGGATAGATGACCTCCTCCAACCTCTTTGTGGTGTGTACTCCCAGTTACAGCCAAGATAGTACAACAGTACTCAATAACATTAATAAATTTCCCTTGGAGTAGTAGCTTTTCCTGGCTTACATGTGACGTGTGTTTCCCATTATTCTTGCCATCCCACACCATTCTTGCTATGTCTGCTTTAGCTCCACCACCTCTATGCAAACAACCTATAATCAGAGGAATTTATAGAAATTTATTCTGCAGAAAATTGGCATACCTGTTGAAACATAATTTTTTTTTGTTTCAATGGAATATCTAATTTGCAGATACAAGTGCCCCAATGTGCTTAAAATTTCACCCTCCGCTAATCTGTACATGGCTTGGTGGGATGAAAATTACATTTTTTTTCTTCAAATAATCCATTTTTTCGGCAGAATAAAGTACCTTTGGAAGAGATATGATGACATTTTTGATGATTTGGGATGGAACAGTTTTCGATATAGAAAAATTCTTTTTTTTTACTCATCAATAATAATAATTTTTAATTTAGGTTTAACCGTTGTGCCATGATACTCGCAGTATACATTTTGTAGATGTAACTTTATCAGTAAGAATAATGAGGTCACCTCATCGTCATTATCAGGAAGGAAACTGTCGGGAAACACTGTTTTTACCTAACACCTAAAAGTAGTCCATCCAGAACACACACAAAAAGCAATACCTGTGGGGGCGTTCGCACCCCGGCTAAATGTCTCTGTCAACTTGGATTTTCTGAAACGCAAAATTATAATATAGAGCAACGTTAAAAAGAAGAAACTAACCATGATGAGCATAGATAGAGCAAAGAGTTTTGTGTCAACAAAAGATAGAAACCAATACTAGGAAAGAAGATCCCAAAAAAAAATATATTAAGGACCCTTTCCTTTTGACCATTTGTTTACACCTAACATTAAACCATATAAACAGATAATAAATTAGTACCAAAAAAATCTACCCTTACTTATGCCAAGATGATGTTACTTAAGAAAATCATTGAACAAGGGATAAAAGACATCCCTAGAAGAGGTCGATCCCTTTGCCACAATGTTGTCCCCGAGTCTATTTGAGAGGATACAAATGTAACTAATACATGGCCTTTCAATGAAAGGTAACTTTTAGGTGTAGAGTTGACGTTGTAACAGGTGCCTGTACAACGGGTAATGTAACTGAGTTTCTCTGCTAACAAGGTTGACCCTGTAAAAATGCTACTTTTTATCAACTGAAATACTGAGGCGGTAGTTTTATGACTATCCAGTGTAAAGAAGTGACCTTATTTATGTAGAACATACAATTAGACAGTTTGAAAAAAAGAAGTTATGAACACCTTCACTTATTAAAACACGGGACAATTTAAATAAATCTGGAGCATCTAGACATTTTCCACTGCACACAATGGAGATATTTCATCTTTCTTTTTCTTTGGTAACGAAAAAGTACAACTTAATTCTACGATCGGGTAATCATAAACAATTGCTTTTTTGAAACTAGAAGCTTTTTGGATTGTTTAAATTAAATGCAGAGTACCATTTGGCTTGAATTATAGAAACATCTTGTATCATTATTAATCATTGCTTGTCTTTTGTTCTTAACAGAACCTTTTTTTTTTATTTTTCTTTCTTTCTCTTCTCCTTTTTTTTTTTTGTCATATGACTGTTAGCCAATGTCCCTTCTGTCATGGATATATAAATTTAGAGTGTTCATGGTATGTTATTGTGCCATGAGTAAGGGTGCATAACCCAAACGCGTAGGCTGTTTACAGACTTTTGTCATGGATTTAAACTAAAAATAAAGTATAGAATTTTACAAGAAGAGCTGAGGACATTTCACATTTTCATAGAGTCACTAAAAAAAGTCCATTTGAATCACTGGAACCACTCCGTGCTCTCGCTCCAGCCACGTCTTGGGGATCACACCCAACTTTAATCAAGTGCTAAGGAGACCTACATCGAGGGTGAAGTGGTGCTGTTTGTTTGCTTGTATATGTATTGAGAGAGATCTAGCACACTCCCTGCTCTAGTGAGAGACACTGATACATGGTTGATGAACGTAAACGTTGTTGTATGCAAAACAGTCATGTGATTTTTCCAGCCTATGACAACCATACACTTGCCCCGCAGGTCACAGTCATTACGCGCAACCCAGCTCATCCTGCTCAATGTTCTAAGGCTGATTTGCTGGCCGCCAAAAGTGACAGAGCGCCGAAAATGGCGCAATAGTAATAAGATTTACCCCTAAAAGATTGCGTGATCGGAAGTTTCCGATCAACCTAAAAACCGTGCCGATTCACTCTTGTCCGATTATATAATCGCTCATCCCTAGTATCCACCAAAATCTGTCTTCCAAACGTCCAATAGCGCTCCCTCCCTTGTATGCCGTACCATGCGCCCAAACTGGAGTCTACACCCACATATAGGGTATTACTGAACTTGAAAGAAATTTTGTAACATATTTTGCAGTGATTTTTTCCAGGATTCCTTGTGAAAATAAAACATTTTCAGCTAAAACTGCAGATTATTGAAAAAAAAAAGTAATTTTCTATTTTCACAGGCTAATGCTGAAAAAAACTGTGAAACATATGTGAGGGTCAATATAATCAATACATACCTGGATATATTCCTTAGGAGGAGAAGTTTCCAAAATTAGGTCTTTTTAAGAGTGTTTATTAGGTTTAGCCCCTTAGGGTGTTCGCAAACCTGGAATGGTTCCTAAGAAATATACCAATGAAAATGAGACCCCAAAGTCCAGTAGGAGCTCTTCATATTCTGAGGTTTGTGGTTGAGCCTAACAGTGCACCAGAGCAACATATAGGATGTCTCTAAAAAATGGCAGCGTCAGCAGAATCAATATTGTGTTGCGTTCCCTGGTGCGTTACAGTAAATAATGGATAAAAATTGAAAATCTGTAAAAATTTCTGGGAAACATCTAACAGGTTAATAAACTTCCTTAGTTTCTTAGATGGAGTCATTTATTGGGGTTTCTGACATACAGGCCCCTTAAAGCCACGTCAGAACTGGACTGGTCCCTTAAAAAACCTGTGATGTATTTTTTCTTTTTATGTGAAAAATTGCAACTACATTTCTAGACCCTTAATGTTATTAAAAAAAAAAAAAAAAATAGAAGATATTTAATAAAATGACGTGAACATAAAGTAGATGTTATTCATAAACTATTTTGTGTGGAATAATTATCTGTCTTATACGCAGAAATCTTTGAACTTTGAAATTGGCAAATTTCTCCAAATATTTAAGATATTTTTCACAAATAAACAAGGATTGTTTGCACCAAAATGTAACAGTAACTAACATGGCGGCCACATAATCCTTAATTATTCTTCCGTCAGCCATGGCGACCACTCAGCAGACCACAATCTAGACAAAAGGAGAAGAAGGATATTGGAAGCAGGGACAGTGGTCAGGGGTTAACCCCTTAATAACAAATGATGAATAAATATATCAGTGAGGGTTATAAGAGAGTTTCCAGCAGTTAAAATTCACAGGAATGTATAGTATATAAAATCAGCACCTGATTCCATATGGAGCATTTACAAACAAATGTATACCAGGCAAATAACTGCATTATTTTTTTTCCAAAACAAAAAAAAAAAAAAAATAAATTAAAATTAAAAAAAAAAAAATAAATTTTTTAAAAAATAAATAAAATAAAATTTTAAAAAAAAAAAAACTATTTTTTTTTAAAATTATTTAAATTTTTTTTAAATAAAATTAAATATTTAAAAAATTTAAAATTTATTTTAAAATTTTTTATAAATATTTTTATGCATTTTTTTTGGGGCTTGGGGGACCTGTTTCATTGGTGTATATTTAAAATGTATTTTTTGATGTAAAAAATAAAACATAATATATATATATTTATTATATATATATATATTATATATATATATATATATATATATATATAATATATATATATATATATTGTGTGGTTTTCCTTTGTTTTTTTTTTTTTTTTGTTCCCCTAAGGGTTTTAAAAAAAAGCCGGGGTTCATTGGTTAAAGCTTCTGGAAGTTTTTTCCGCCCTCCCCCGAGTGACGCCTTTGCAGCTTGTTTTTCCCCCCTTTACATTCAGAGGCTCTATGACGACAGGGCAAAATTTTGGGGCCCCCTGACGTCACAATACGAGGCTTCTATGATTTACAGGATTTCTGCAAATTGTTTCCTCCGGTTCCATCCAAAGCAGGGCTTTGCTGCCCCCGGTGGAAAAATCGCTCTGGCGGCCCCCAGCTCCGGGATTTCTGCTTTTCTTGTTTTTTGGGGGTTTTTTTTTTAAAAAATGATTGGAGAGATTTTAGAGCAAAATCTGTTATAATTCACGAAGAAATTTTCTATAATTGTCTGAATGTTAATTTATGTCTGTTCCCGCCAAATTGGCTTTAGAAAGCGAGAAATGACCTGAGGAAGCCGCGAGTGAGAGACAAAGCGGAGCCTTATTAACCCTTTGTAAGGAGCTTTCTCTTATATACAGGGCAGAGAGGAGGGATTTGTATAAAAACAGACTCTGAAACATTTCTCTTAAAGATAGGGTCTAATTTATTTATTGTTTGTGTGTAAATACAGGGTTACAGAGGTAACTGGCGCCTCTAGCTCCGCTTTAACTTGAACAATAACCTTTCTTATGGGCTCGTAGTTATTAAAGTAAAAAAAGAGAGGCGAAATGGATGAGGGCAGTAGTGTAGTGGGGGAGGGTACAATGAGGAGGATGAGGGCAGTAGTGTAGTGGGGGATGGTACAATGAGGAGGATGAGGGCAGTAGTGGGGGAGGGTACAATGAGGAGGATGAGGGGTGTAGTGGGGGAGGGTACAATGAGGAGGATGAGGGTTGTAGTGTAGTGGGGGAGAGTACAATGAGGAGGATGAGGGGTGTAGTGGGGGAGGGTACAATGAGGAGGATGAGGGTTGTAGTGTAGTGGGGGAGGGTACAATGAGGAGGATGAGGGTAGTAGTGTAGTGGGGGAGGGTACAATGAGGAGGAGGATGAGGGGTGTAGTGGGGGAGGGTACAATGAGGAGGATGAGGGGTGTAGTGGGGGAGGGTACAATGAGGAGGATGAGGGGTGTAGTGGGGGAGGGTACAATGAGGAGGATGAGGGTTGTAGTGGGGGAGGGTACAATGAGGAGGATGAGGGCAGTAGTAGAACTCGGGCTCCACATCTCGGGGAGATCTCTCCATTATTTCCCGGCATCAGGGTATCTGCAGGCGGCACCGGACACGCCCCAGGTCGTTGTTAACCCTTTATAGGTTGTGGTATTTCCCTCTCGGTCTCCATTTCCTTCTTATCTGAATGTGGCCGCGGAGCGGTGACCTGGTGAGGAGCGGCCTAGAGAGTTGTAATCAAAGCTTGTGCCCCGAACATACAATAATATAGAGAGTATGAGGCGGCTGCTCTCCCCCCGGGTCCTCCCTCCGTGTCTAATCCAGATTCTTCTGATGCAAACACAGGTTTTAGAGGTAACTGGCGCCTCCAGCTTTCTTATGGACTGGTATTTATTACTGTAGGAACAGAAGCGAGGAGGATGAGGACAGTAGTGTAGTGGGGGAAGGTACAGTGAGGAGGATGAGAGCAGTAGTGTAGTGGGGGAGGGTACAGTGAGGAGGATGAGAGCAGTAGTGTAGTGGGGGGAGGGTACAATGAGGAGGATGAGGGCAGTAGTGTAGTGTGGGGAGGGTACAGTGAGGAGGATGAGGGCAGTAGTGTAGTGGGGGAGGGTACAGTGAGGAGGATGAGAGCAGTAGTGTAGGAGGAGGGTACTATGAGGAAGATGAGGGCAGTAGTGAGAGACAGAACTCAGGCTCCACATCTCGGGGAGATCTCTCCATTATTTCCCGGCATCAGGGCATCTGCAGGCGGCACCGGACACGTCCCAGCTCGTTATTAACCCTTTATAGGTTGAGGCATTTCCCCCTAATCTGAACATGGCCGCTCATCTGGAGAGACGCGGAGCGGTGACCTTGTGAGGAGCGTCCTAGACCGTTGTATCCAAGACCTGTGTCCCGAACCTAATACAATAATATAAGGCAGGAGACTCCCGGGACCTCCCTCCTTCTCCTGCGGTAATAGAGGATGAGGCGCTTATTATCCCACCGCACGGGACTCTGCAGCGGAGATGTGGCCGGTGAAGCAGACTGCAGCGTCCCCGGAGCTTGGACCCTGCTCTCCCATCATCGCAGTAGAACTCCGGGCTCCACTCACAGGGGACGGAGCTGCCCCCGAGACGCCTCATCCTATAGGGAGAGCTGCAGTCACTGTATGCGGGAACCGGAAACAACTGCGCGTGTAGTCACCGGGATAGAAGGAAAGAGGATGAGAAACTGCAACAGAAGAGCTGCGGGGCCACAGCTTCACACAGGCGGCATCAGAGCTGCACGGCTCCCGCCCGCAGAGCGTGTGAATCCTCTTGTAGCCGCTGTTTCCTCTCAATACAACAGCGGGAATATTCACCGCGGTCACCTGAGCAGCGTCGGAGCGACCAGAACTCAATAAAGAATAACAGCCTCTCCCATAGACGGTGTGGGCGGCTCTGAGAAGAGCCTTTGGGTTGTAGATGAAGCGGGAAGAGACTTAACCTCCGAAGCCGTAGAGATTGCGTGGCCCTGGCGCTTGAGCCGTACACCACGTCCATGGCGGTGGGACGGTCTTACTCTTGAGCGCATGCTCGGTGTAGGTGACGGCGTCCCGGTTGACGTTCTCCAGGCAATACCTTCAGGACACCCGGAGAGTTCTATTCATAGATGAGGCCGGAGATCCGATTGACGCTCCCACTGCGAGCTTGACGGCGGATGGCGGGCTTGGTGATGCCCTGGATGTTATCGCGCAGTACTTTACGGTGGCGCTTAGCGCCGCCTTTGCCAAGACCCTTCCCGCCTTTGCCGCGGCCAGACATCTTCCTCTAGAACAAATCAGAACTGAAGTGAGAAACGAGCAGCGAATCCTGCTTTATATAGAGGGCAACTGATGACGTAACTCCTGGGGGCGGTCATTTAAGCATATTTACATCACTGGCCCCGCCCTCGCTCGCTGATTGGCTGAATACAGAAGTGGCGGTTATTTTGGTATTTCCCGCTCTTTATCAGGTCGCTCAGGATTCCCGCCTTTGGGGGGTGCGGTGCTTTGTCTCTTATTTTGTCCGCTTGTTTCAAAAAATTTAACTAATCCCCATTATTGGAAAAAAAGAGCGGAGGGGTGAAAATAATGTGTTCTCCTACATTCTATAACAACCATATAAATATATAGTATATAAGTGTTATATTATAATTGCATAATAAAATACTACACAATTTTTCAAATACTTGTGAAAACTTACAGGATGAAACGATTTTAAATAATTCCAAGCTTGAGAAAGAGGCCTGAGCGGTGATTCAGTAGTTTCTCTGTTACAATCCCTGAACCGGGATGGAAACCACTTACTGGAGCAGGAGAACTGACACAAAGGTTTCCATTGATCAGACAGGATGAGTCAATTCATAATGAAGGTGGAGACATTGTGAGCAGCATCAGAGCCCGGCTTCTCCATAGAGATTGTCCAGCATCAGTTGAGGGATAAAGCACAAGGGTCTCATCGCTGCCCAACACTTCATGTGATGAATGGTTCACAGGTCCAGAGCTCTATTCACTGTGTTCGGGTGCTCGGAGGACCGGAGCAGAAACTGAGCCGGGGATTTGTGGCTCCTCTCTCCCAGCCATGACCTGGGATTAGTTAGCTGCTTGAATATCCCAGTCCTCGCTCACAAACTGCAGTCACCTATCTATTGCAAGAGACCACGATCCTATATCTCCTGTGCGTCCTTATAGAAATTTACATAATACAATGTGGATGTGACTCGATATATCAGCGCACCTCGAATAAGAGTCAATCAGCAGCGTTTAATTCATCAAGCAATTGTTCATGAACAGGGCATCCATAGAATTTACCGGAGAACACGAAGGATGAGAGCTTAAAAAATATATGGCAGATTCCTTAGAAGTGAATCTAAACATAATCTATCCCAATAGATTCCTATCAATGGATGTGAGGGAGATGAGCTGGAATATTCACCTGAATACACTGTCCTCTTAGGGGTTAACGAGGGAAGGGAGGTTTATAAGCAGATCCATTTCATTTTACTAGAATCTATTATAGTTGAGCTTTTAACATATAGGTTTCTGTATTGTTATGAATAGGAGAATAAAATACTTTTAAAGATATTATGATCGTTGATCATTACCTGCGAGGCCGAAATACAGGCAGGGATTGTGGTTGTGGTCTGTATCTTTGCGTTATTGAGATTGGCAGTTCATGTGACCACAAAACAAACATTGAGGTTTGTATGTTTTCTTTTTATTGATTGTCACTTATTAGACCACAGACAAACCTCCCAGTAATTACCAAGGTGTTCCTCCTAATGATGAGGGAAGACTGGAGGAGAAGAGCTTCTGGGGCATTTCAAAGCCGTTTTCTTTTCTTCCTTCTTCATAATCTTGTTTATTAGATTTTCTTAAAAAAAGTATAAAAAAATAAAATAAAAAATGTTAATGATATTAAGAAATAAGGGAAAATAAATGTGAATAGAATATGAAAAGATTGCAGGGAAAAATATATAACATTTATAGCTTAAAAGAAAGTGGCGATATGTTCACCAATGGAATAAAAGTTTTCTTCCATTTTTATCTAGAAGAAATATCTTGATGTGAGATCACAGATAGATAAAATATTTATTAATTATAAGTAATCAATAGGAAAATAGTAGAAATATTAACTTTACAATAAAAATGCATGAAAAAGCCGTGAATGGATCTTCTCCAACATATACAAAGGTATTGTTATTAACAACAAGGCAACGAAAAGTTGAAGATTGCAGATAAATTTCACAAAGTAATTTAATCCCGTAATTACATTAATCTTATGCATAGAGAAACTCAGATATAAATCCTACAATACGTGCGATATATTCTTAATAAAATGTATAAATATTTACATCTATGTTATAAGTTAAGAGATGTATGTTATACAACAGATGTATCCTTGAGGTAATGTGGCAGTAGTGATGAATGTATTCGATATGCTGGACTTGTAGTTCCACAAAATAAACACAAATCATAGCGCTGGGCATAATGAATATAGATTGTGGTGAAGTAACAAGAGGACATCGATGGGACGGATATTTCGCTGCAGTGGAGGGAAGGAGAAGCAGAAACAGGAGCCGCCGGCAACAGAGCTTTCTGCTCCGTCCATCAGAGCTGAGAACCCGCAGCCGCCTCCTGGATCCATCGCCGGGAAGTCCGGGCCTGGAGCTTCAGCAGCCGCAGCTTCTTCTCCTGTTCATGTGGAGGGAGCGGGAGAAGCTCCGGGCTCAGCCCAGATCACAAGCTCCATCTCCTGATCCGTCGGGTCCCCGCAGCCTGGATTTCCCCGATGTGGAGCCTCAGCGCCCTGTATACAACCTGCCAGCTCCGCGCTTATACTACATTCTCCATAGAGGATCCTAGAGGTTGTGGTAACTGAATAGTTTATCCAGACATTATGTTTATTAACTCTCTGGAGAAACAACAAAATATACAATTTGTTCTATTGATAAAATAAATCCATCACAATCAGTTTCCAGCGGCTGAAATCACAGAAGGTATTGTATATAAAAATCAGCTACTGATTCCATAAGAGGTTAAATGAAGCGGGAGTTCATGGGTATAAAGTCTTATGGGTGAAGTTTTGCCCCTCCTCCCTGTGTGACAGCCAGTTGCAGCCTTTGATTCAGCCCCTTCACATTGCAGAGAGCTCTATGACTGTCTGAGGGCAACATTGTAGCCACTCAGTGAACGTCACATACAAGGCTTCTATGATTGACAGGATTTCTGAACATTTGTGTTCAGTCCGGTTCCATCACAATGCGAGGGTTCTTCTGCTGCCCCCGGTGGAGAAACTCGCTCGGCTGAGCCCGGAGATCCCGGAGATTTTGGCTTTCTTGTTAGATTTGATTTTTATTACTCTTTGTAGAAATGAATTGGAGAGATTCAGAGAAAATCTGTTCTAATCACGAAGAAACTTATGTAATTGATGAATGTTATTAAAGTCTGTTTCCCGCCAAAATTGGCGGGGGGGGACTTCAGACAGCGAGAAATGCCCTGAGGAAGCCGAGAGTGTGAGAGACAAAGCGGAGCCTTATTAACCTTGTAAAGGAGCTTTTCTATTATGTAAAAGTTTAGAGGGATTGTGATGCAAAAGTACAATATCAAATATATAACTTAAAGTCCGTGTCATAATCCAGATTTTTATGATACTCATACAGGTTTTCAGAGGTAAGTGGCGCCTCCAGCTTCCTTTTATTTAAATAATCAACTTTCTTATGGATGTGTATTTATTATTGTAGGAACAGAAGCGAGGAGGACGAGAGCAGTAGTGTAGAGGAGGATGAGGGCAGTAGTGTAGAAGGGGAGAATACAATGAGGAGGATGAGGGCAGTAGTGTAGAAGGGGAGAATACAATGAGGAGGATGAGGGCAGTAGTGTAGAAGGGAGAGGATACAATGAGGAGGATGAGGGCAGTAGTGAGAGATAGAACTCCAGCTCCACATCTCGGGAGATCTCTCCATTATTTCCAGGCATCAGAAGAACTGCAGGAAGCACCAGACACGCCCCGGCTCATTATTAACCCTTTATGGGTTGTGGTATTTCCTTCTAAACTGAACTATGCGCAAAATATGAGACGCGTACTAGCCGTTTGTATCACAAGACTTGTGCCACGAATCTACTGCATATAGTATACAGGGCATGAGACCCTCGGCGGACCTCCCATGGTAATTATGCTAAGTACAAGGAGGCTGCTGGGACAATGAGGAGGCCCCTGGGGATTACAGCGGGCACAGCTCTGCTTAGATGCACGGAGCCCCGGGGATACAGCGGGCACAGCTCTGCTCTAGATGCGGAGCCCCCGGGGATACAGGGGCACAGTCTTGCTCTAGATTGCGGAGCCCCTCGGGGATTCCAGCGGGAACAGCTCTCTCTAGTTGCGGAGCCCCGGGATACATCGGGCACAGCCTCTGCTCTAGATGGGAGCCCCCGGGGATACTGAGGGGCACAGCTCTGCTCTAGATGAGGAAGCCCCGGGGTAACAGCGGGCACAGCTTGCTCTAGATGCGGATGCCCACAGGGGGCACTTACAGCGGGCACAGACTCTTGCCTCTAGATGCGGGCCCCCCGGGGTTACAGGAGGGCACAGCTCTGCTCTAGTGCGGAGCACCCCGGGGATAAAGCGGAAAGCTCTGCCTCATTGATGCGGGGCCCCCGAGGGATACAGAGGGGCAAGACTATTCTATAGATGCTGAGCCCCCGGGTAGAACAGCGGCACAAGCTCTGCTATTGATGCGGTGGTGGCTCTTAGAGTGCCTTTGGGTTATTAGGAGAGGATATGGAGCCGCTCAACTCTGGCGCTGGTGTACACTTGGTGACGGCTTGGTGCCCTCAGGACACGGCCGTGCTTGGCTAAGCTCTCCAGCAGCAGCAGGCGCACGGAGGTCTGGATCTCCGGGAGGTGATGGTGGAGCGCCTTGTTGTAGTGAGCCAGCGCGGGACGCTTCCCCTGCGATGCGCTTCGAAGATGTCATTGACGAAGGAGTGCATGATGGTATTGCCTTGGAGGAGATGCCCGGGTGTCGGGGGGCACGCTGTTGAGCAACTTTGTACACGTAGATGCAGTAAGCTCTCTGGGGTCTTCCTGGTTCTGCCGTCCTTTTCTGAGGTACTTGGTGACGGTTTACTGTGAGCCGACCTTGGGCGCAGGAGCCAGATTGGCGGGATCAGGCCATGATGATGGCAGATACGTGTTCTACTAAGAGCTGAGATCAGTACTGAGGCAGGGGCCGCTCTGCTGCTCCTTATATCTTTCCTCCCCCCCCCTCCCCCCGATCTGCAGATAAGGGGTGGGGCCATGGAAAGCTGCTATCCTATTGGTGAAGATATCGATAATGGGCGTGGTGTAACTGATGTGCCGCGCGTTTGCTGTTTTCCTATTGGTTACAGTCTCTGGCTCCGCCCCCACACCCGCTATTCTCTTGCCGCGCATTTCCGGGCTCCTCCTCAGTGGCCCCGCTGTCTACTTGCGTATATGTTCCGGATTTCAACCGCCGGAGCCGGGGTCCTGATATTACACGGATGGAAGAAAAAGAATGGATGAAAAAAAATTAAAGGCTCCCAAAAGTCACCGCCCCAAGTGGCGGCTCCGGCCAGAAAAACCAAAGGTCTTCTAAAAGCCACCCCGTAGGGATGTTGTTTTGGCGGCAGGGGGAAAAGCATTGAAGAGGATACAATAACACAACCCCCCTGCATGTCTTCACTGTTTTTTTGTGAATCCACACCCCCTCCCCCTCCTCTTCATCCCTTTTTCCTTTTGCGGCACGACCGGGAGGACGGGAATGTTCCTGACCGTAAAAAAAAACCCCGTTGCTAAGCACATTTTAAACCAGGCTTTCTCTAAAACTGTGCACTTTCCATTAGTAACCGGCGTACAACCCTTTTGATTTTTGGTCCCCCATTTTTTCAACTAGATCTTCTTAGTGAGAAAACCCCCTTTTGGGCGGCCAGTAGATTTCGCCCGTTATGCAACCCCCCTTTCCCGGGCACAAGGTTTTGTCACCCCCCGCGTCGGTTCGTTGCGGAGAGCCCCCCAACGCCCCTGCCTGTGTGTGGATGGTTCCAAGAAGTTAATTTCAACACGGCCTGGTTTCTCTGGGAGTGTGCCCAGAGGCCCTTGGGGGAAAAGAGCCTGCCCATCCCGGGGTTTTTTTTCAAGGTGCGCCGACCCTGAGAGCCACGAAACCCCCAGAGGATTAAAATGCGCATGTGAAAACAGAAATTGTAGCTCAATGATTATGAGTTTAAATAGTATTTGTTTGACGGCTTGCGAGCACGGAGCTCCCAGTCAATTCGCTTGGGAGGCAGCAGGAAAAGGCATAAAATGATAAAACCCAGCTTGCTTAGAAGAGAAATAAGCAGATGATCCGCAGCTTTATTTTAAAATAAAAAAAAATTAATTAATATTCTTTAAAAAATGTGATAATCGGGTAGGGAGTTGTAATCAGACCCATGTCAGTGCCGCGCTTTTTCGAAAATGCTGTTTTAAAATTTCATTGTGCCCATTTTCACTGCCGGGACCCAAAACCCCTTATAAAGGCGTAGTCCCGCGAGTTAACCTTTGGATTGACGTACGTTTAAATTTGGGGTTTTTTTCAATTTTGCATTCAATTTTGATTAAAACAAAAAAAGAAAAGAAAAAGAAGCATTGTATTGATTTAGCGTCGTGCTTTCATTTAGGCCCGCGGGTTTGTGATACCCTAAACAAAAATCCATTTTGCCCCCCTTGGCAATAATTATATTTTAAAATTGCCACCTTAATGGTTGTGTTATTTTTCAAAACCTATACTTTCTTGTGGGTAGTGTCGCTGCCATTTTTTCTATGAATGTTTGCTACAGAGACTACCAGTTTTTCCATCGCTTTGGGTTTAAAATAGTGTTGATGCGGTTTTTAAATGGGGAATTGAAAGCCAATGTATTGTAATTTGATTTTATGCATGTAAACTGATATAAAACTTTTTTTGTGTTTAATTTGTTTATAGTTGAATTTGTTATTGTTTCTTTGAAACAGAGTACAAGGTATCGTAGTTTGCTTTTTTTGCAACTATACAAATGTTGTGCCAACCCTAGGGTTTACCTTGGACAGAACCCAATTTTTTTCTTTTTTTTTTTTTGTGAAAAAAAAAGATTTGGAGAAAAAATGGATCCAATATTGGAAAACCTGTTTGGATACAAAATTTATCCATTCTGAGTATAGTGAAAAATTTTGGTGCCTTGGAGAAGGGTAATTTGTTTTTTGATGATATTAACGATTTTTATTTATTGCGGTGAATCTGCGTAGAGAAAGTAGTTTTGCCCTTTTGTTTTGTGTTTTAGTTTTTTTATTTTTTTTTGAATTAAATAGTTGCTCAGTGATATTTTTCTACTTTATTTTTTGTATGTCGAGTATTTTCGTTTCTAATTCCCGTTGTTTCATGTAACTGACTTTTTTTTCTTTTTTTAGGGGAAATTTTGTGCGTAGTAGATTTCTTTTGTTCTAATGTATTCCCCTCTGGTTGTATAATGAATGTGGTGGATGACTGAAAATAGCCAAAAAAAAAATGAATTCAATGCTGTGGTTTGTTTGGGTTTAATGAAAAGTTTTTTGGTAGAAATTGTGAGCGTTTATCTAGGAAGTATTACTTGCAATTGAATTTATGTTTTAAAATGCAAGTTATTGAATTCTTGTTAATGTAGTGAACAAATTATTGATATCTTGTACCCGGACTTCCCTATCAGGAGGAGGTCGTCAAGAAAACGCCCTACCACCTGATGGGAAGAAAAAGGATTATCATCAGTGAATAAAATTTGTACTTCTAAGCAAGCTGGAGTATATCTTTTAGCTGTCCCCCCCAGAGCTCCACCCCCGTCACCCAGTGAGCTGTACAGGGGATATAGCGCCTTGGGTGCTTACTATCCCTGTGTCGGTGGTCAGTTTGGGCTTTTCCCGGCCACAGGCAGGGCAAGCGCTTGAATTTTTTGATGCACGTGGCTGGCAGGGGAGGGGCGGGGTTTTCTGGCAAAAGAAATGCCCGTCGGCATCTGGTTTGGGGGCAGGCAAGGGCATGAGTGGGGAAAACCCCTCTGTGTCCACCCCGACGGAAAAGGGCAACATTTCCAAGGCCAAAAGCCTGGCAATGCCCCAAAATTTGGCTTTTGGCTTTGGGATGGTTTGGGTTTAAAGTTTTTTTTTGCTCCCAAAAACCGGGAAAGCAGAAGGCTGGCTTTAGACGGGCTGTCGGCGCAGGTTCAAACTGCAGAAGGGGGAAGAGGTGGATGGGTCTCTGGTGGTGTGGTGGTATCGGGCGACGGTGGGCTAAGGGGGTTATCCTGATCATGACTCTAGAGACGGGGCGCGGGGGAACGCGGGGGTGGTGGGGAGGAGGAGGGGGAGACGAGGGTGTGACAGGGGTTTGGGGGGCCCCGGCGTCGGTCTGGCCTTTTTTGGCCAATGTTCCTCCTTTCAACCATGCATTCGTGCATGTGACTAGACATGTTGGTGGTGGTTAAAAACCTTTTTCTTGTTATTTTGGTTTTTCGGCAAAGGGGGATATGACATCGTGGGGGAATCAAGGCTTGCTCAAAGAGGCCCGATTGAGAGGTCCTGGACCTTTTTGCAGCGTAAGCGAGGGGGGTGGGGGTTTTCCCCTGACCAGGCGGCGGGAAACATTCAGCGGTTTTTCACGCCCCTCCCTTTTTTTGGGGGGACCCCTACTGACACTACCCCTGTCTTCCCCCCTCGTCCATGATGAAGCGCCGCAAGCAAATTCGCTAAAAGACCACGTTGGGGCGCAAAGTTTGTCTTTTTCCCTCATCAAAAAGGGGACTTGGTGTTGACATTCTGCATCCGGAGCTCGGGCTAAAGCAAAAGGACTGCAAAGGGGTTGCCCGACTGCCCGGGATTTTTGCCCATTGACGGTTTTTCTCCCCCTCTGATGGCATCAGTAACTGGGCGTGAGCAGAGAAAAATATCCTCTTTTGGGTCTTGATCTTTTAACTGCCTTCTGACCCCAACCCCATTTTTTTCAAAGAGGTCTTCAAAAATGGTTATCCCGTGGTGGGTCAACGAGGGGCATTTGTGCCGTGCTGGGAGGCGGGAGGGAAGATGCTGATGCAGGGTTTCATTTAAACCCCAAGAACAGATTGGGGACGGCTTTAAACTTAGATTCACAGGGCCCTGACCAGCGATGACAGGGCCTGACAGTCCTGCAAGCTCCGCTGGATGCGTGTTGTCGCCGCACTGGAAGGAGCACCTTCTCTCGTACCCCCTACCTCCCTGCCAAACCCCCCCCTTTTTCTCACTTACCACCCGAATTTTCGTCCATGTTTAGAAAAAATAAAATTGGAGAAGGTATGGAAGAGTTTTGGAAAAGTCTCTATTAAAAGAGGGGGAAAACACGTATTTTTAAATCCCTCAAATCAAAAAAAATTCTGGTTCATAATTTACTCAAGGTCACTCCCATCAACAAAGCTGGCCTGAGCCAAAATGAAAAAAACGTATTTGAAATGTATAGGGGTAATAAAAAGGGATTTTTTGGCACCTATCAATTCACCCGTGGGACTACAAAATTGCTGTTTCAAATTTAACTGCAAAGCGATCTATCAACAAAAATTGACTGACCAAAAGTGAAAAAAAAATGTATACGGATATTAAAAGGGATTTTTGGACCTACAGTCACCTGTGGGGATACAAAGTTTTCTGGATACAAAATTAACTGCAAGGGGCAAATCAACAAAGCTTGACTGACCAAAGTGGGAAAAAAAAACCTGTCTGAAAATTTTACGGGATAAAAAAAGGTTTTTTTGGCACCTATCAACCGTGGTGATACAAAATTGCTTATTAAATTTAACTGAAAAATAGTCTATCAACAGCTTGACTGACCAAAAATGAAAAAAA
>JAODAL010050438.1:0-27405 GCA_025379985.1 Phyllomedusa bahiana
TTAATGAAAATGTTGTATATGATAATTCACACCCTGTATTTCACTCTAAGTACAACACTAACAAGATAGAGGATTCCCAGAATCTGAAATTCCCTAATAATACAGCAGGAGAAATTTAAATAATGGCGGACAAAAAAGCGGTCTGTATTTCAATCCCAATACAACAGTAATACAGGATTGAGTGGATTACTTGAATTTGAAATTCCCCAATAATAAAGCAGGAGAAATTTAAATAATTGCGGACAAAAAAGGGGTCTGTATTTCAATCCCAATACAACACTATAAGGACTGAGTGGATTTTTAGAATCTGAAAGTCCCTAATAATACAACAGGTGAGATTTAAATGATGGCGGACAGAAAAAAGCACTATTTTTCACTCCCCATACAACACTATCAGGATTGAGTGGATTTTTAGAAACTGAAATTCCCTAATAATACAACAAGTGAGATTGCAATGTATATGGGGCAGAATTACACCCACACTGGACACCCTGTGAGAAGACCCCACAAACTAAACAAAATGATAACGCTGGTGGCATTAAATTTAGGCAACTGAGCCCCAGTCTCTGATAAAAGCAGCTTCTTTCAGGATGAGTTGTATAGAGCAAAGGGATCCAGAACGCTGATTGAGAAAGTAACAGACATATAGTGGTCTTTTCCCCCTCCCCAATCGCTAAGTAAAGCTGTATAATGAGATCTGCGTAGAGGAATGTGGTATTGCGGGTGCCGTCCGCACTTATATAGTGCTGTGACGTCACAGAATCCCGCCGGTCTCTGATTGGCTTCATGTCTGCACATGTCATTGAGGGTGTTCCTTTCTTCCTCCCAGACTTCTTTGCCCCATGTAACGCCATGTGCTTGCGGCCATTTTAGCAATTAAAAAACGCTTTGTTCCCGCGAATCACCCTAATCTTCGGCTTCGTGCAGAACCGAAGTTTTCCTGAAATTCTAAACGAATTTCACTTCATTAGAATCAATTCGCCAATCTCTAGTAGAGACATCCCCCAAGAGATTGCAGCTGAAAAATTTGGAAAAGCACTTTTCATTTTCTTTAGACCTCACAAATACTTGCTACTTTGTGTTGCTCTATCACCTAAAATATCAAAAAAATACATTTAAGTTCGTGGTTGTAACGTTTCAGGCATGTCCCCACAGCACCGGTTTGCGACCGGTTTTTCAGACGGTTTGCAGATTTGCAGACCGTCTGAAAAACCTGCCGCAAACTAACACACCGGGCCGCTATGGAAAACCCACTGCACGGGTTTTCCGCCCGGTATATGTCCTTTGCCATGGGGATGAGCCCTTAAAATGAAGAAAAGGTTAAGGGGCCGTTTACATGGCACAGGACAAATACCGGTGCACACGGCCGCCGGGCGACGGCTTTTCTCCGCAGTTTGCAGAGAAAAGCCCTCCCCCTTCCCATAGACATATCCATCTTCCGTCCGAAAACCGGACAGAAGAATTAACATGTTCTATGTTTTTCAGACCGCCGGCGGCCTGAAAAACCGCTGGGCGGAATATCCGTGCAGTGGGGACCGCTGCACGGATTTTCCATTAAGGTCCGTGTAAAAGTTTTTCAGCCGGTTTGCAGCCAGTTTTCAAAACCGAGAACCGGCTGAAAAACCGTGCCGTGGGGACATGGCCTAAGGGGTAGGAAAACTTTTGCAACCCCCTGCATTTCTATTTCCTATTTCCACAAGCCTTTGAACTGTTAGTTTGTTAGCTGAGCATGCCTTGTTTATTCCAAGTGGCTATAATAAAATAATATCTATATCAGATGCTTTCCTGCAATTCCTATTAATACACCTGTCACGGCAAATGCTGACAATTAAGTAACATTGTTTGTGTAACTGAAGTCTCTGTATACAGTGCCGCTGATGACTGACAGCATAAAACGCAATTATTCGCAAAAGTTCTATTCTTCACCCTGTGTAATTTCATATCCTATCATTATGATTTGTTTCATGTGACATTAATGGACTGTTTCCATTTCTCTAACTTGCATTAATGCTGCAGTCATTATATGTAATAGCAGGTGGTATTTGCATTGTGATGCTTAAAAAAAAAAAAAAAAAAAAAACAATGCACGAAAAGGATTAGGTACAGCGATACTTATCCCTGTATATGAACACTTTTTCAATTAAGAATAAAAACTGCAAACCATGCGTGTTAAAGGGAACCGCAGCAGCAACATAATATTTTCGCTATACAAAGCATTGTTGGGTTCTTATCTATGTAGTTCAGTTCTGGAAGCCAGTTCATAGGAAAGATGCCATAGTACTGGAAAAGATACAGGTCAAAATACAAATAAAGGAAACAGCACCAGTCATTAAAATGTATGCGAAAGTGTTGTGCAAGCCTCCGGAGCCAGACTCCAAATCCTCCACAACGATGCAGAAATTAGAAACAAGAGGCAGCACCATCAAAATTCAAAAAACATGTGAACTTAATCACTCAAGTCGTTGCAAATGGCTCAGTTTCAGCCCTTCCATAGGGCCATTTTCAGGCTTTACAGCTTTTTCATCTAGAGAATGGCCTTATGGAAGGGCTGTAATGTAGCCATTTGTAAAGACATGGGTGATTAAGTTCACATGTTTTTTGAACTTTGATGGTGGATCTGTCACTTAATCTGCACAGTGAACTCCATAAAAAAAGCCCCCAAAAAATAATGCAGCTGTGTCTTTTTCCCGTTCCATCCCATAAAGAATTTTTAGTTGATTTTCCCAGTCTATTATATGGCACATAAAATGTTATCATTAAAAAAATACAACTTGTCCCACAAAAATAAAGCACTCATATGGGTATGGCAACTGAAAAATAAAAAAGTTATCGCTTAAAGAGAATCTATCACCAATCTTTTTTATTACTGCCATATATACTCGAGTATAAGTGGATCCGAATATAAGCCACGAAAAACTGGGAAAACTTATTGACTCGAGTATAAGACTAGGGTGCAAAATGCAGCGGCTACTGATAACTTTTAATAATAAAAATGGTTACCAATAAAATTACATAGGCAGGTATAGGCAGTTTAATTTCCCTCATAGGCAGGTGTAGGCAGTTTAATGTCCCTCATAGGCAGGTGTAGGCAGTTTAATGTCCCCCATAGGCAGGTATAGGCAGTTTAATGTCTCCCATAGGCAGGTGTAGGCAGGTATAGGTCCCCAATAGACAGGTATATGCAGGTATATGTCCCCCATAGGCAGGTATAGGCAGAGTTTTTAATTAAAAAATACAAGGACTCACCTCTCTCCTCCGCTGCTCTGAGGCGCTCCATCTTCTTCCTGGCACAGGCTGCATGATGTCATCAGGCGGCGCAGGCAGCGTGATGACATAGCACGCCGCCTGTGCTGGATACTCCGGAAGGCCGCAAGTCTGGCCCTCTGACATCCCGTTTGTGGGGAGACTGTGCCCTGTGTTCTTTCCTGGGAGCCCTGCCTCATCTGCCTGCTCCCCCACTTCAGCTGTCTGCCCCTTTTCTGTCCTGGCTGTGGGGAGACCCTGCTCTGTGGCCTTACCTGGGAGCCTTGCCTCATCTACATGTTCCCCCACCACAGCTGTCTGCCCCTCGTTTTTCCCCTCTGATACCACACCAGGGGACAACAAATCCCAGCAGGCTTGCTGGACACACTCTGCTGCCTCATTGCAGCCTGCTGACCTCACCTCCTCTCCACAAGATGGAGAGGGACACGTCACCCACCACCACACTCCAATCAGTATGCAGGTTAATAACATTGTCCACATTATTATTGGGGTGGATAACACATTGCATTTGGAGGGAGCAGACCTTGGGGGTTCAGGGGCCTCAAAACGAGCAAGCAGCCGAAATAGTATCTTCAACTGAATACGCTCCCAGAGAAGGCGCATACAGCTGAAGAGATCTCTGTCAGCGCCTGGGCCATGGCAGCAGCCGGACGCTGATGCCGGACGCTGACGGGTGACTCGAGTATAAGCCGAGGAAGGCTTTTTCAGCATATTTTTGGTGCTGAAAAACTCGGCTTATAAAGTATATATGGCAATCAAATCTAAATACTCATTCACACGTCCGCACCCGTTCCTTCTCTTCCCACAATTTGATATTTTCAAGATGTTAATATCTACATAATTCTATTAATTGAAGGCATTGCAGCCAGTTTATAGCAGTATCTTACCCAGTAAAAGTCTTCACCATTTGCATAAAGCTGTCTATGTCATTTTCTATGACTGATCTTCAATGCTCTTATGAGTGACATTATGAACCTTGTCAACAAAGGATTATTGATGCATCTCAAGATGTCATTGCTTCTTGATGTTAAAAAAAACATGGTACACGGTAAGTCAGCCGATGACCCGCTGCGCTTTCATTGTCATCTCCATATTAAAAGATATTTTGAAAATAAGAAATTCTCATTTCTTGCACATATATGGAGTCATTTTGGATATCAAAAGTTACATAGTAACATGGATAAAAAAGCAAATTCTTTATTTGAAAAGCACCAACATGTTCTTGAGTGGACACATACCCATGACCACAAGGAAAAAGACAGTCTAAAGGGGGTGAAAGGAGCGAGTCAGTGGATTAGTGGATAATGAAGGATAACTATAGATAGTGAGCATGTGAGTAGTACGCAGGTTTAGTTACCACTTGTCACGGGTGGCCCCACAGCTGGCGCCCGTGTTCCCTTGGTTCCCCCCTGCACCGGGGACGAGTGGAGCTGCGGTCCGCATGTCGGGCCGCGGATCCACTCGCTTCCCCGGGAGCCAGTACTTACCTACTGTGCCCACGCGGCTCTCTGCCGGCTGCTGCGCACACTCCCGTCCCGTAGGGCGCGCGCGGCAGCTCTTCCGGACTTAAAGGGCCAGCGCGCCAGTAATTGGTTAATTGCCGGCCGCTGACCCTATATATTGGTACCACCTCCGGCACTTCCTCGCCGGATCTATTGTGCCTTTGCCTTTAGAGAAAGCGGTCCAGTGTGTGCCCAGTGTCTTCTACATTGCTGACCCTTCGCCTACATCTCTCGACCACGAACTTTTGCCGCCTGCCCTGACCTGTCTGCCCATCCACGACTACGAGTTTGGTGTTACGATTCGGTACCTCGCCGCACCTCGGCTGACACCGCAGGCTAGTCGCGCTAGGGGTCGCGATCTGGTAGGACTCCTGCTGCAGAAAGCCCATCCAGCCTTGCGGCAGGCTCTGGTGAATACCGGGACCTATTTAGACCTCGCTCCCTGGCGCGGCCATTACCACCACTTGCGGTGGTCCAGAGGATCCACTACTCCAGCCGTTACACCACTCAACACAATTTTATGTTGGTTCAAGCAATCAGACTCCAATTACTAATTGGAATCAAACTTGTATTGGTCACTGGGAAGCAGGGGAAACCCTTGGGCTTGGTGGACCTCTAGGCATGGCAGAACTGGGGCTGCTATTCAAAGAGAAAGATGAAGAAAGAATGGCAAAAAAACTAAAGGCATGTGGAGTATGTAAAGTCATGTTCAGTAGCTGTATCGTGGGCTTCACAAATCAACTCCACTGGTCAACCCCAACAATCAACTCCACTGGTGGGCCATAAGAATCAACTGCACTGTTGAGTCTCAAGCATGAATTCCACTGGTGCACCCCCAAAATTAACTCCACTGGTGGGCAATAAGAATCAACTCACGCCACTATTCTGTGCTTCTCCTCCTAGACCTGTCCTCCGCCTTTGACACTGTCGACCACTCACTCCTCATACAAATCCTCTCCTCCCTCGGCATCACGGACTTGGCCCTTTCCTGGATATCCTCCTACCTCACTGATCGGACATTCAGCGTCTCTCACTCACGCACCACCTGCTCCTCTTGCCCGCTCTCTGTTGGTGTACCCCAGGGGTCTGTCCTGGGCCCACTACTCTTTTCTATCTACACTATTGGGCTGGGTCAACTAATAGCATCGCATGGCTTTCAATACCATCTGTATGCTGACGATACCCAACTCTACATCTCCGGCCCAGATATTACCTCTCTACTCTCCCGGATCCCTGACTGTCTTTCGTCCATATCCTCCTACTTCTCCTCACGTCTCCTGAAGCTAAACGTGGAGAAAACTGAATTCATCATCTTTCCACCGTCCCACTCCATCCCTCCACCTGATCTCTCTATCACAGTCAATGGCTACACTCTCTCACCAGCTCTACAAGTCCGCTGCCTTGGGATAACCCTTGACTCCAATCTGTCCTTCAAACCACACATCCAAACCCTCACCTCCACCGGCCGCCTCCACCTGAAAAATATCTCCCGTCTCCGTTCATTCCTTAACTTCGAAAGCACAAAAATGTTCGTCCATGCCCTCGTCATCTCACGCCTAGACTATTGCAACATCCTTCTCTGTGGCCTCCCAGCTAGCACCCTCGCTCCCCTCCAATCCATCCTTATCTCTGCTGCCGTCTGATTCACCTCTCTCCTCGATACTCCTCTGCCGCTACCCTCTGCCAATCCCTTCACTGGCTTCCCATTGCCCAGCGAATCCAGTTCAAGTTAGCAACCTTGACCTACAAGGCTCTCCATAACCATTCCCCTCCATACATCTCTGCTCTAATCTCCAGATATCTCCCGTCACGCAACCTCCGCTCCTCACAGGACCTTCTTCTCTGCTCTCCCCTTATCAGCTCCTCACACAACCGTCTCCAAGACTTCTCTCGTGCTTCACCCACACTCTGGAACTCACTGCCCCAACACCTCAGACTCTCCCCCACTCTCACCGGCTTCAAAAGCAACCTGAAAACCCATCTCTTCAGGATTGCCTACAACCAACAATAACCCCACCACCAGTACACCGGCCCACAAACATGTCTGCCCCTCACCCTCTGTCTCTTCCCACCTTCCTTTTAGAGTGTAAGCCCTTGCGGGCAGGGATCTCACTCCTTCTGTACCAGTTGTTAGTTAGTAATTTGTCACCTTTGTACTTGTTTGACCTATGTTATGTATGAAACCTGAATGTACAGCGCCCTGGAACCAAGGGCGCTCAAAAATAAATAATAATAATAATAATAATAATAATAATAACTGCACTGGTGGGTCTCAAGCATGAATTCCACTAGTGGGCCCCAACTCCACTCGTGAGCCCCAAGAACCAACTCCACTGGTGGGCTCCAGACAACCAAGTCCAGCACGGACTGGATTAACCTATTAAGAAGACCAGAGTTGACTGAGGGGATATCTGTGATCCAGTTGTGTGGGTAACAAACTGAAGTTACAGATATAATTGCATTACATTTCATATGGGTCTTAGAAAAAATAAGTTTTCAATGCAAACTTGAAGCTGTAAAATTTGTAGTAAGTCTACTAACACTGAGCAGGTTTCCGTTGGACTAGAGTCCTGAAAGTCAGTGATAGGATGGAGTCTTGGACATAACAATAGGGGATACATTATTTGCCTGGAGCTTAGTGAAAAATAAACTTGCATTAATAAACTTACTATTTTGCCCCAAACAACATCTCCATTGTTCCTAACTACATAAAAGGCTACAATTTACATATTATTTAATGATTTGCTACAATTTCGACCATAAAAATGTATATTTTCAAATAATTTTGTGCTAATTTAAGAATCAGAAAATAATTGACGTACAAAGATATACAGTATCTCCCAAAAGTGAGTATAATTCTCACATTTTTGTAAATATTTTATTATACATTACATTATATCATGGAACAACACTGAATATATGACACTTTGACAGAATTTAAAGTAGTCAGTGTTCAGCTTGTATAACAGTGTAAATTTGTTGTGCCCTCAATTTAAGTTTATGCACAGCCATTAATGTCTAAACAGCTGGCAACAAAAGAGTACACCCCTAAATGAAAATGGACAACTTGTGCCCAATTTGCCATTTTCCCTCCACAGTACCATGTGACTGGTTACTGTGAATGGGGTGTAAGTGTGTTAAATTTGTTGTTATCGCTCTCACACTCTCTCATACTGGTCACCAGTAGTTCAACATGGCAACTTATGGCAAAGAAGTCTCTGAGGATCTGAAAAAAAGAATTGTTAGATAAAGATAGCTTAGTCTATAAGAAGATTGCCAACACCCTGAATCTGAGCTGCAGAATGGTGGCCAAGACCATGCAGTGGTTTAACAAGATAGGTTTCACTCAGAACAGACCTAGCCATGGTCAATCAAAGAAGTTGAGTGCTCGTGCTCAGTATCATATCCAGAGATTTTATTTTCAAAATAGATATATGAGGGCTGCCAACATTGCTGCAGAGGTTACAGGGGTGGGGGATCAGCCTGTCAGTGCTCAGACCATACCCGCACACTGCATCAAATTGGTCTGCATGGCTGTCTTCCCACAAGAAAGCTTCTTCTAAAGATGATGCACAAGAAAGCCCACAAACAGTTTGCTGAAGAAAAGCAGACTCAGGACATGGAAAAACTGGAACCATGTTCTGTGATCTGATGAGACCAAGATAAACTTATTTGGTTAAGATGATGTCAAGCATGTGTGGTGGAAACCAGGCGAAGAGTATGAAGACAAATGTGTCTTGCCTACAGTCAATAATGGTGGTGGCAGTGTCACGTTTGGGGGTTGTATGAGCGCTGCCGGCAGTGAAGATCTACAGTCCAATGAGGGTACCATTAATGCCAACATGTACTGTGACATACTGAAGCAGAGCATGACCTCTTCCTCTCCCTTCAGAAACTTGGAATGATCAGTGCAATTCTTTCTGAAGCATCTAAATTTGCCTTAGAGCATATTATCTTTCCACGGCCTGTAGTGGCCATTGTGAAAGTGGAGATAACAGCTGCGATCTGCAGCTCTAAAATATGTGTACATTTTGAATTGACCAACCTCAATAGTAATATTCAGACCCAAAAACTGGGTGGTTGTAGGGCTAGAATTAGTTACAAACAAAATACCCCAATCGTTGGTATTTAAATGGTTAACACATTTTTCAAAAAAGATCAACAGGGACTTTCCAATATATAAAAAGGTCATCTATATATCTCCTATAAATTGAAATCTATATTGAAAAAATTTAGGCCAGGAATAGATGTACTCAGCTTCATAATTGTCGATAAATAAATTACCATACGCCGGAGCAACCCGTATACCCATAGCAGAACCGCAGGTCTGGCAGCACATGGTCCCATCATATACAAATCAATTGTTATGGAGAATAAAAGATAACCCTTTAGTAAGTAAGGACAATTGGGCAGGTGAAATAGCAGGATCTATGGTGAGGTATTTGGTAAAACATTGAATACTTAACTGATGAGAAATGTTAGTATACACTTCAAGTGTCAGCAAAGTATAACTATCATCTTGGAGTATATCTGAAAGTGCTCTGATCAACTGATCAGATTCACATAGTTTAAGAGACAAGGATGTCATAGAGGGTTGGAGAAACAGGTCTAATAAATGGGATAGCTGGCTGGTTTGAGAATTAACCCAAGAAATTACAGGTGTCTCGAATGGGAGGAAAGGAACTTATGTATTTTCGGGAGTAAATAGAAAAAAGGAGAACTTGGCTCTTCAATAAAAATGAAGTGTTCTTCACTCCTTCTTGTCTTTTGCTGTCTGAGAGATATTGTATCACTTCTGGAGTGACGACCAATGTCCTGTCCGACATCCCTTCTGGTTAGCAGCAGAATAGTTAACCCATGTTATGGTAATCGAAAGTGGCATTGGACAAACGTTGCTCTGGAAGTGACATTACTCTGGGAGCACCACAAGAAAGGGAGCTCTACAGAAGTGAACAGCTAAAACCCTTTGTAAAGAACCCTGACAGCTTAGAGATAGGGTGAGGGTAGATTTTTTTGGCAATTTTTGCCAAAATTTGATTTGGTTGACATGATCTGTATTGCTTAGTTTGGGGATCTGATGCGGAACACTAATTAAGAAACTGACTGACTAAATGAGTTTTTATGTGCTTTTGCTAATCTTTGATTTGATTATTGTCTGCCTGATACTTGTAGTGCTACACCTGATTTCCACTCCTTGCTTTACTTGACTTCATCTCATCATTCTTTTTTGGTATTGACCTATGGCATTCCTGAACATTCCTGTTCTGCTTCTAACTACTATTAATCTAAAGGGTGAAAAAGTCACAGGACACCCTTTTATTTCATAAAAGAAAGAGAAAATAATATATCCCAGCAAGTGATGGATGAGGGGGCCTATCTTTTAGGTTATGTTCAGAACATGGCTGCCATATTAAAATCACCATTTTAAATTAAGGGCAAGTATTTTCAACAAGAAGGTGGTCATGTAGCATATCAAAGAAGCCCAGAATTCAGCTCTGTTGTCATCAACAAGGACATTGAACACATTAAATAGTTGTTGATGCAACTTTCTGTGTTGATAACTTTTGAACCACAAGAGATATTGCAAATCTGACTGTGACAATTGATTTCTGAGATAATTTTGGCCTTCTGTGATATGCTACATGACCATCTTCCCATTGGAAAAACTTGCCCTTGATCCAATATGGCGGCCTTCAAGATGGCGGCCATGTTCCAGACATAGCCTTAAAGATAGCAACCTCACCCATTACTTGGTGGAGTATTCAGTGATTTTCCCATTTCGTATCTGAAATAAAAAGTTTTCTTGGGTCTTTTGACTCACCCTGTACAATATCTTTGTAACTATCTCTCGAGCTATTGACCCGTCTATCAATCTGTATATCTAGGCTATCTTTCTATCTACTTCATCTATCTATCTATCTATCTATCTATCTATCTATCTATCTATCTATCTATCTATCTATCTATTTATCATTTTAATTCATATTATGCACCAACCTAAAGCAATATAACAAAGATATAAAGTATAATTTATGGATCCTACAATCCTCCAATGATCTCTGAACCCACGACTTATAGTGATATATGTTTGAGGACGTGCCGAGATATAACAAGTCCTTTATGATGAGTGTTTCATAGATACTGGACTTTGTGGAATTCATTTCTATCAGCTCATCAGGTTGATAAATAAAAGAATGTAATCATTTTCCAGTTAGTTCCGAAGGGTCCTTGAGTTAGTGAGCGTGACAAAACATCTGGATTAGTGTGAAATACTTCCCAAACCACAGAGTTAAGTTGCTGTCAATCCCCTGATAAGGTTTGCAGAGTATCTACTGCGTGACAAGTAACTCACAGCTCGGAGGCTAATCCTCTATGACACTTTGACTTTTTCGCTAGCTCTTATGCATCACAATTAACTATAAGTTCTCAATATTTTAGTCAAACATCATTTATCGGGAAGAGTAGATTGATGACAAAAACAAATAAAAGCCGAGCGAAAAGCACAAAAACAAACACAACAAGAAGAAAACAGAGCGAAACACGACGACTTCATTACAAATTGATAACAATGTTGATGATGATAGAGAGCCGGGAATAGAAACAGCAGGAACGATGCAGGAGTGACATACAATGGCGACATACAAATGCAGATTCATGCAATTTTGATGAGCAGTCGCCATGACAACATAAGTTTATATTGGCAAAATCGGGAACAATGCAGTTTAAATATTCACAAGTAAATGGAAAGTTTATGAACCAAATTGCTTCTTAAAAGGGGTTAAAAACTCAGAGACTGGATATATGCTAGTTAGTGCCTGGTAGGAAATTGGCATTAATGGGACTGCAAACCAAGCTTTGGAGCAAAACCATAAGCAAAGATTCTGTATTGGCACTGCGGCTGATTTTTATGTCATGTTTGTTTTTTCATTTCAGCCTTCCAAGAGCCATCCACAACTTTTATCCTATATACTCGTATAAGTACTTAGATTTTGTGCGACAAGATGTACTTTTTAATGGTGCCATTGACCCTACTATATAATGTACTGGAAAATCCTCCAAAAATTCTATAAGGGGTGCAATGTGAAAAAAAAAAAAAAAAAATTGCACGATTTGCACAGGGGTTTGGTTTTCATGGCGTTCACTGTTTGGTATAATTGATGTTATCTGTATTCTGTAGGTTGGTATGATTCTGGGTATGCAGAGTTTTCTTTATGTTTTAGTTCATCGAAAAATAAGAACATTCGTTATTTTTTACATTTGTGCTGCAGTGCCATTATCTGCGACCAATAGATTCTTTGGGCGACATGTATGAAGAATGGCACGTCGGAGCGCCCGTTTTCACGGGATTTTTAGTGAAAGCTGCGCCCGAGGTGCGCTCATACATGCGGTGTAAAGTTCCCTGCGCCTCGCCAGTGTGTGAGGCGCAGTGCGGAACTTAGGCGCAGAAGGAATTTGCCTAACATGTATTACGATTCTAGACAGGCTGAAAAACAGCGAGAAATCATTAAACATGTTAGTGAATAGCAAAAAGAGTTGTCTTTCAAATGAATGAATAAAGTGAAATATCAAAGTTGTATAAAAATGATTAAATTTAGTGAAAAAGTGGATCATTTAAAATAAAAGGAAAAATATATGAGATCGCTAAAGAAAGAAATATCAGCTCTCAGCTCCGTGAGACATGGAGTATGAATCTAAAAATTGTTTTTATTAGGTGTAAAACATTATCTGAAAAAGAGCTCAAACCTTCTAAAACATACATAAATAAAATCACTAACAACGCGTTTGTCGCCGGGACCGGCGCAACATCAGGAATTGGAATATTGAAAATTGCCGGGAAATACAGTAATTCAAATTCTGTAAGCTCTTCTCATTGGTCGGCATAAACCAGCCAATCAGAATAGGAGCGACAGTGAACTATTATAACCTATGGAGTAGTGTTGACCAATCAAATGAAAAGGCGGGACAGTTCAAAATACAGTAAAAAATGAAGACAAGAGCTGATTGGTTGAGCTAGCGGGGGCTTAGCTACTTTGTCCCATTATATTCTATGGACAGATCGGGGCAATGTAAAGTATATGTATAATAATTTCTCATAGAAAGTATATGGATGATCTGATTGGTTGAGCCCAGACGGCAGATATGAATCCACCAATCATCTGTAGTGCATCTATTTTGAGTGTAGCAAGAAGGGCGCGAAAGAAGGGCGCCCTAAAAGTTATTACTGTCTATGGGAAATATTCTAGTACTGTGATTGGTTGGGGGGAAGAGGGGCTCGTCCTGCTTAGCCTATCAGCAGGTGAGCTACCTTCTCATAGAGTTCTATGGGGAAAAGAAATGCAGAGCGAGCTCTGTTTGTGATTGGCTCAGTTAAAATAGGTGCGATTATTTGGGCCAATGGGAGAGCGAGCGACGTTCTTATGTGTTTTCTAATGCAATCTGTAATAAAACTGTACATGACAGAAATAAAATGATAAGACTCACGAAGTTGTACCGATCTGTATATAAAATGAACAATAATATGGGGGTAAAGAAAATAAACAAATAAAAATGAAGCGGAGAAGCCGCTCTTTCTTGAAGTGGATTCTTTGAGGGCCGGTGCAGTTCTTTTGCAAAAATCCTCCAGTGGGAAAAACATCACCTGTGGGTTCTTTTCCAAAACCTTCTCCCCAGGGGAGAAGACTTATACCATTGGAGACTGCGAATTACTGGCCATTAAGCTGGAGTGGCTTCATCTTCTGGAGGGGCTCCGTCATCCAATTAACATTTACACGGATCACAAGAATTAAGTTAAGTGGAGTGAATTGTGGGAGCGCTCCAGAGCGGCAGTGGCTGGCGACAGCTAGATAAGTATCAAGTTTGATTTTCACTTTTTTTGCCAACCCTGGCCTCAGTTTCTACAAGTTGAGCCAAACCACTGAACTAAAGAGGGACCAATTTAATTAACATTACTCAGCAGTAAGAGACAGGAGACGGATTCTGAGAAATTTTTCTTCGGGACATGTGGCTGCATTGTTTTTGGATGGGCCTTAACCGCAGTATTGATTATAGTCAGGGGCCACATTTGAGGCCTCTATGAGATAGTGATTTGCTCACCAGTGATGTAATAATGTGGGTTCATGCAATGTGCATGTACTTTGTAATGTGATTTGTTAAACTTACCATTGGGTTTTACCAGCACTAAAGCTCCTTTGGTTTCTGAATTCTTGTAAGTTGATACCCGTGAGGGATGTGTGTTTCCGGAATAGTTGGTGTAATCCCCTTGTGCATTTTCTGCCCCGGCCTTACCTTGTATTGATGAACACTTAGTGCTGAAGAACACAGGATTGTAAGATTTCCATGGAGATTCACTTTTTAATCACTTAATTGTTTGTTTTGCCTCTAAAATAAAATGCATCAAATCAAGATAATCAGCCGCAATTAGTAAACTAATAGATTGCTGCGCGAAATACAAAGTACGCTGTAAACAAATACACATTAAATATGAAGAAGTGTTCATTCCAGATGCAGCCCAAAATATCTAGTGTGTTATTACAATTAACAGATATTCAGCGCAGGGAGCGTGAACCGCTGATTTCATATCATACTGTAGACTGACGCTCCTTGAATGCACCACCGTTGCTCTATGCCACATGTATGTGCTTGTCTGGAAGACACCTGCTCTATTCCCACTTATTTTTTTTACTCAACCAGCAGCAGAAACTCTAACTCAAGAGTGATGTGGATTTTTATTTGTTTCTATCTATCTATCTATCTATCTATCTATCTATCTATCTATCTATCTATCTATCTCATATCATCTATCTGTCTATCTCATATCTATCTATCTATCTATCTATCTATCTATCTATCTATCTATCTATCTATCTATCTATCTATCTATCTATCTCTGATCTCATATCTATCTATCTATCTATCTATCTATCTATCTATCTATCTATCTATCTATCTATCTATCTATCTATCTATCTATCTATCTATCTATCTGTCTGTCTGTCTGTCTGTCTGTCTCTCTGTCTATCTATCTATCTATCTATCTATCTCTCTATCTATCTATCTATCGACAGTGCTCATGAAAAGTTAGCGATATTTGGCTTTCGGATGAAATTTGTGGAAAATGTAAAAATCTCCCACTGCAGTGATATTTTATTTTGAAAGTCGGCGATTTAATTTGTAGAATGCAATGTTGATTTAATGAAACAAAAACCAACACCAGTGGAGGGTCTACACAATAGAAAAAAATGTCAATGTCTCAATGATGTGTCATGTTGCCTCGATGATCAGTTACAGTTAAAAAATGATGTCTCATGCTGTTCACAGCTTATTGACTGCTGAGGCACCCCACTCTTCTTGTAGGTCGCCCCTCGGGTCATTGAGGTTCAGGGGTACAGAGTTACGAGCTTCTACACAGTGGCTCAGCTGATACCACAGGTTTTCTATCAGGTTCAGGTTTGGAGAAAGTACAGGCCAATCCATTTAGGTACCCCAGTCTACAACAACTGTTCCCTTATGATGCGACCTCCATGAGCTGGAGCATTGTCGTCCATGAAGATGGAGTAAGCCCTGTGTGGTTCATGCAGAGACACAATGACTGGATTAATGATGTTATTCTAGTAGTAGAGGCCATCACTGTACCATTCACCAGTGTAGGGCAGTTTTGTATTGACTAGATACACCTGCCCACACTAACCCCACCAACACCGAAGGCTCGTCTGTGGCTGATGCATAGAGCTCTCCTTGATGTCTGCAGCATTGTTGGCAGCCATCAGTTCTGTTCAGAGTGAATCGACTTTGATAACTGAACAGCACTGAGGACCACTGGTCTCTCGTCCAGCGTAGATGCTCCCTGGACCATGCAAAACAATGCTGCCTGTGCCCGGTGGTGTGGTCAGATACACTTGCCGGTTGTCTAGCATGCAGACCACGTGGATGTAAACAGTTACGAATGGTCTGACGTAACACTCGGTCGCCTCTCACCTCTCTTAAACGTGCCTGAAGTTGTACGGCATTCATCAACCAGACCTGCAGGGCATTGGTTACAATGAAGCGGTCATCAGGGTGTGATGAAGCCAAAGGACATCCACTTCTTTGCCTTTCTGTGACTCAGTCTCTCTGTATCTCTGTTGCAATCTGCTGATGACACTCTGTGACACTCTAAGCTCAGTGGCCACTTCCGTCAGGGAGCATCCTGCTTGAAGCCTCACAATAGCGAGGTACTGTTGATCAATTGTAAGGTGTTGTGTTGCTCTCCTGATGTGAAATGTGAACAGCATGATGAGGAGGACTGTTTAAATCCCAATTCAAATTGATCCCCTAAATTTATTGAGGGTTTCAGAGATCAAACACCTGTTGGGAATTTTGCCAATAAGCTCCTTGATAGAGATCAGCAATTTGGGCAAAAAGCATTGAACAGTTGGATATGTTCATCTAAAGGGAGGAGATGGGCTCATTTAAAAAAAAATCTTAAGACAATTTATGTTCATCCTGAAATTCATCCAAATATCTAACTTTTTGTGAGTAGTCTATCTATCTATCTATCTAATATATATATCTATATATCTATCTCATATCTATCTATCTATCTATCTATCTATCTATCTATCTATCTATCTATCTATCTATCTATCTATCTCATATCTATCTATCTATCTCATATCTATCTCATATCTATCTATCTCATATCTATCTATCTATCTCATATCTATCTATCTATCTATCTATCTATCTATCTATCTATCTATCTATCTATCAAAAATGTATCTAAACTCTAGTGTAGTACATAGCATATCTATAGTCTATCTGTCTTTCTATCTATTTATCTATGTCTATCCTTCCATCTATCTATTCTCTAGCAATCTATTGTCTATATATCTATCACATATCTATCTATCTATTTATCTATCTATCTATCTATCTATCTATCTATAACATATCTATCTATTTATCTAACTATCCATCTATCTATCTATCTATCTATCTATCTATCTATCTATCCTCTACTTATAGTCTATCTATCTGTCTTCTATTTAAAATATCTATCCATCGATCTGTCTTCTAACTATCCATCTATCCATTTATCTATCTATCTATCTATCTATCTATCTATCTATCTATCTATCTATCTATCTATCGCACACGTTTTGACTGCAGAAAGTAAATTCTCAAAAACCAAATACAGCAGCACCCAGTCGGCACTAAAACCATGCAAACACTAGACTAGCGGGACATTTAAAATGCATTTAAAGTTACTGCTGTGCTTTAGGTCTGCAGTTTTATCAAAATATGCATATGCTCACCTACCTTGTCACATTAGCCTCATCGGGTGGGTCCCTATTTTAATAAGCAGTAAGGACCCCCTGATGAAGCTACCTTGATGCGGTAGACGGGTATATGCAATTTGATCAAACGGAGCACTAAATGCTTTTATTCAGTGCTTGTAAAAAGCATAGCAGTAATCTATTTTAAATGTTCCCCTAGTTTAATGTGCGTATGGGTCCAGTGCCGGCTGCTGCTGTTTTGTGTCTTTGAAAATGATCCTTTATCTTCCAGACATGACTTTTGCCCACACTCTACCTCCACTTTGAATAATCCTCCGTTTTTTAGATCCCTCACCTGGGCAGTCCTGCTTCCTTACTTCAGTTGTGTCCAAGGCAGGTAACAATAGGTAAGTAAAATATTATCTTGTAGTCTATTATTAGAGTAATCCAGTAATTGCCTCTGTAGGCGGAGAACCTCTTTACACCCTAATGGTTTTAGGTGAATCTAAACTTGCTTGAAAGTACCTTGTAAATCATCTTCTTCTGTAATGTGCATTGTACACACAGCTTGGCTGCACCTTCACTAAGAACATTTTTGGCAGAGGACATGGGTCCTGCACCTCCAGCACAACACAATGCTTCTGTGAAAGATGAAAAGAAATGAAATTCTGTAAGATCTGTGTTTTCCAATGAAATATGAGTGAGGTTATTGTAGCTTAGGATTCATCTCTCCCCATACATAAAGATAACATTAACAGGAGTCAATGGACCATCTGTTGCTGTCAGGGTTCCTATTAGAAGAGTTGATTTGTGGCACTTGGTTAATGCACTGTCTGTGCACGGATACTATTTGTTTTCAAATACGTACGACACCACTTGTGTGGCCCCTGGTGGAGGAGCCCAACACATCTGGAGATGTTGACCCTTTTGTTTGTACGTGGTATTGCCTATGGACAGATGATGATATTGGTCACCTCACTAAAGGGACAGAGCATCAAGAAATATTATACGTTTCACCTGTCCGAGAATATTTAGGAGACTCCTGAAACCCTGGAAGAGTTGGCAAGTCTTCTGAACGCTGTACATGTAAGGTGCCCAGAAGCTTTGCATGCACTATCCAAGGTGGGACACAGCTATAATGTACAATTTAGCTCTTGATGCAACTAGGATCGGCGTTATCTCCAATCCCAGCAATTTTACCCCCTAAATGCTGCAATCAATAGCGGTCGTAGCATCTGGGTGGTTGACAGAGAAAGAGGTGCTTTCTGCCATCCACCAGCATCATACAGCGTGGTCGCGTTGTGCACATTCTCACCATGAAAACTGAAGAACAAATAATGACCTGCAGGTCTGGAATGTATAAGACCCTGTCTGTAGACAGTGGGGCACATTTATTAAGGCAACTTCAGCAGAATTCTGGCGCAATTTGCACCAAAAATAGTGGCGTACATGCTTTACACCACATTTATTATGTTTTAGACAGTTTCCGGACACTTCTGGGCCTCATCTTATAGAAAGGACATGGCTTTATGGAAAGTAGGTGTGGATATATGTGGGACACTGTGCATGACATTTTTTTTTGTCACAATTATTGGCATAAAGTAAGCCAAAGCATAGAAGGTGTAAACTTCAAGGGGTTGTCTCACTTTATACAATGATGGCATATCGTTAGAATATGCCATCTTTGTCTGATACGTCCAGATCTCATCTTTGGGACCCGCACCTATCTCCTAAATGAGCCCCCAAACCTCTTTGCTCTGAACGGAGGAACGCCGCTTAGGTAAACTCAGTACTACCATTTATGTCTATGGGAGAGTCTCAACCACCTCTCCATTCAGAACATATACGTTTTGGTACTCATTTAGGAGATATGTGCAGGTCTCATCTCTGGGCCCTGCACCTCTCTCCTAAATGAGCCCCGAAACTTCTCTGCTCTGAAAGGAGGGGCGCTGCTTAGGTAAATTTGGGTCTCCCATTCATGTCTATGGGAGAGTCCCAACCACCTCTCCATTCAGAACATAAAAGTTTTGGAGCTCGTTTAGGAGATATGTGCAGGTCTTATCTCTGGGACCCACACCTATCTCCTAAATGAGCCCCGAAACCTCTCTGCCCTGAACGGAGGGGCGCTGCTTAGGTAAATTTGGAACTCCCATTCGTATCTATGGGAGAGCCCCAATCACCTCTCCGTTCAGAACGTAGAAGTTTTGAGGCTCATTTAGGAGATAGGTGCAGGTCTTACCTCTGGGACCCGGACCTATCAGACAGTATGCCATAATGGTCTGAAGTGAGACAGCCCCTTCAAACTAGACAGTCTTGATCTGCGCTAGATTTATTAACAATGTTATACACATGTAGCAAAATTCAGCTTGACCATGATATCTTGGCTTTTTATTTGCTCTTATTTATAAACAAAGGCCATTGAAAAGTTGTGCCGTGATAACATGGTGTTACATTTGTTTATTCTACTTTTACTCTATTAATAAGGCCTCGTTCACACGGCTTATTCCCGACGGATTTGTGAGCCGGATTGCGCTCACAAATCCGCCGTGAATAAGGGGCGGGACGGGGGCTTGGCCGGAGCACGGCGGGGGCGCCGCTCCCCGGCCCCATAGACAATGCATTGTTACGGCGCGTACGCGCCGTAAATAATGTGCATGTCACTTTCTCCCCCGCGGCGGATTGCTTGGCGGGGAGGAGCGACGGAATCCACTGTTCTCTATGAGAGCAGTGGTTTACCGTAATTACTCCGACGGATTGGCGCCGTACTGCAGCGCAAATCCGGCGCGGAATACTGCGCCAATCCGCGGACAAATAAGCCGTGTGAACAAGGCCTAAAGCTTCTCCAAAGTCCAGAAGCTTGCCTGTCATATGCATAATACATAAAATTATGAATTGCTATCTGTAATAATATAATGTATAATAGTGATCAAGGGATTGCATTATCTAGTCCTATAGTGGGACAAAAAAAAGTTAAAATACAGTTAAAAATAAAAAATTTGAAAATTAGTTTCCCAAATAAGATTTTAACATTTTATTTTCTAAATAGAATACCAGAGGTACATATAAGAGGTAATATCACATCCATAAGATCTAATCTATAATAACTAAGAATACTACATAAAAATAATAAAAAATAATAAAAAAAATGCCAGAACTTTATCCAGTCTCACAGAATAACAGAATAAAAAATGAACAAAATGTTTCCCAATATGGTACCAATAAAAATATCAACTTATCCCACAAATAAAAGGCTCTCACACAAGTCAATAGAAAAATAAAAATTATGGCTCTTAGAATATTGTGACAAAAAAACATGATTTTTCTA
This sequence comes from Phyllomedusa bahiana, assembly GCA_025379985.1. NCBI lineage: Eukaryota > Metazoa > Chordata > Amphibia > Anura > Hylidae > Phyllomedusa > Phyllomedusa bahiana. The sequence continues at coordinate 20,346 of JAODAL010050438.1, forward strand.
AGTGGCAATTCAGATTTATTGATATGAGGAGCGGCATGTAAAAAAGAGGTGTGGTCTGTAAAAAGGGACATGGCTACTCACAGCTCTTTACGTACACAGACCTTTGTTTGTCTAGAGTGAGCACACTGTGGGGAAAGGCATGGTGATGTCAAGCCTGCTGGGTCACATAATATGCAGATCAAACAAATCACACATGCCCCCTTTTGAGAACACTGAAAATTGAAGCAGGATAAACCAGGAATTAAATGACTTAGTGGCAAAACCCCTTTAAGTGCAGCATTAATCTTCCTGAAGACAATTTTCAAAAGTTGACAAAAGTATGAGAAATAAAGGCACTTACAGTCTGTTGTTTGGCAACAGGAGGAACACTTTATTCAGGAGAAACCCTGCTTGATGGTTACATAAAAACAGAATAAAACAAAGGGCCACATGTAAGAACCTATTTAGGTCTAAAACTAACTCTTTTGCCCATAGGTTACTATTGGCAAAAAAGTGAGTTTTAGACCTAGACCAGTTCAAACATGTGGCCCAAAGAGTATCATACTTAATGGTTTTCAGACTTAGTATTATAGTTTCAGCTGGCGGCTCTTATAAAGTTATTACTCCATATTGTTTCACTCTGTCTCCTGAGCCAAGATGGTACACAATGCTAGCTCTGACCATCGAGCTAAGGGTATAATGTCACACTGCCTCTATGAGTTGACTCGTACACCAAGGGCATGATGTCACTCAGTCTATATGCTGCATCAAGAGTCTCTTGGCCAAATAGCTGTCACCGGTTGCTGACACTCAGCTATTGCTAAAGTCTTGTCTCCTACGTCCAGAGCTTATACTCGCATCTTGGTTGGTCTGTGATCTCTACCACCGTCACCCTCTCAGGTCAGTGCCATCTCTCTCACAGACACCACCTGTCTATGAGATAGTGGTCAAAATTGCACGGCCCCTCTTATCTCCAAGGCCCAGTCTGCAGTCCCACAGATCAGGATTAACCCACAGCTATTCAGGCCCATTGGCATTCTTTGCATGTTACCGAACCAAAAGCTGCTGGTCACACACATCTTGAATGCCCATTAAGTTGTCTCTTGTCCTACCCAACATGAGGGACCCATCCATATTCTGAAAGCATGGGGACTCTGGTCACACGACCACTTACCAGTCAATCAGATAGGTCTCCTGACCTCTAAATGCTTGCCCCACCACACTACACAAAGGTGGAATTTCCCAAAACCAAGTTAAACCATCCAGAAACCACATCAAATACTAGACTAGGAGAAGTTATTTTACTTTATTCTCTAGAGGCCACAAACTCCAAAACACTGATCAAACAATATTGGATTGTAAGGCCAGACATGGGGCAGAGCAGAGGGGGAGGCCACCTTGAAAAAGAATAGATGGGGATAAAGGGAAGGTGTAAGCAGGGTGGAGTGAGGGTATTTAAGGGCTGGTCACATGGGTTCATGGCTATTATGTGGAATGAAAAACTTTGGTACCTCCCAACCACACTGTTTTTTGGGGTAATGGGGTAGGATTGGTTTTGAATTTTTGGCAGATGAGAGGTTTAGTTGTATTTTGTCATATTGGGGTGGGTGAAGCTCCTCAAAGCTGGTGGAAAGTGAGGCTGTTATAGGGGTGGGGCGGGTCCCATGGTGGGGGCTGGACTCCCTATTTGTGGTCATGCGTATATACTGATATAGTTATACCCTGGTGCCTCCAAGCCAGTACTCATCAGATGGAGGTAGAAGGTGATAATTCAATGTTCAGAGTTTTACAACATGGATTTTGGGGCTTTGAGGACCTCTCCACCCAGTGTTCATGCTGTGGAAGTGGATTTATTATATTTTGTTGTTTTGTTAAGAAAACGGTCCCTGTGTCTGATTTAATCCATAATGGACGTCTGTGTTTTATTTTACAGGAAAGTATCCCGAGGGAGTTAATTGGGTTTACAGCGAGGGAACAGTGCCTTCATCAAGGTGTTCCATGAGCACAGTGTTCGCAGCCAGTCCCTCTTTGCTCCTGATAACAACTCTCATAGATGTATGCCATGCACTTTGTGACTGATGACATGATAATGATTGCGGCTGCCATCAGGCTCTTCATCAGTGTCACGTTCTTCAGGCACAACAAGCTCTGGTAACAAGATGAAGAACTTTTTTGCACATTTCATTCTGCAACTATGAGCGGAAATGTTTCCTCACGTCAACAGCTCCAGATAACTGGATATATTTATATACCACTGGGATACCGACTGATAGTGAGCTGAGTAAATAATCACTTGTTCCAGAATGTGGAAAATCCACCAGGACTCAAAAAATTATTTCAAGTAAAAACACATTTTATTTCTTAATATATATTGAATAAAACACAATTAAAAATCCAAAAGACAAACAAACACATGTCTACTTGCTTAGAACCTACTCTAGGCTCTTAGTCGTGACCATACTACCTTAGCATTGCCATGACGTAGGTCATGGTGCACTAACTGGTTAAAGCCTTGAGAATTATAAACAATAGTTATACTCACTTGTAACACCCTTTCAAACAATTTAGATAACTGATAGGAGCTTGCTTATAATAAAGGTAGTTTCACTGCAGTGCAGTACTGCAGCAGAAAAACCGCACTGTATGAAAGTAATAAAAAAAATTATTATTATTTATTTTAAAGCGCCATTGACACCATGGCGCTGTACATTAGAGGGGGGTTACATACATAAAATATGTCAAATAACTACAATGATAACGATGAATGACTTACAATTGGCACAACAGAGGGAGAGAGGACGCTGCCCGCGAAGGGCTTACAATCTACAAGGAGGGGAAGAAGAGACAGAAGGTGAGGGGCAGACATGTTTGTGAGGTAGCAGAGTGGCAGCGGGGTTATTGTAGGTTGTAGGCTATCCTGAAGAGATGAAACCCATCTATCAGGTTGCTTTTGAACCCGGTGAAGGCGGAGGATAGTCTGATGTGTTGGTGCAGTGAGTTCCAGAGTGGGGAGGAAGCACGAGAGAAGTCTTGAAGACGGTTATGTGAGGAGCTGATAAGAGGAGAGCATAGAAGACTGTCCTGTGAGGAGCGGAGATTGTGTTAGTGGAGGTATCTGGAGATTAAAGCAGAGATGTATAGAGGGGAGATGTTATGGAGAGACTTTTAGGTTATGCTTGTTGTTTTTCACTAGCCCCAATGTCACAGGTGTTAGTTACAAAACCACCTGCAAAAAAAAAAACAAAAAAAAAAACACATATTTTTTATTCCTTCTATTTTTGATGCAGTTAAAAAAAAAAACGCAACAAAGATGCAATGTGAGAGCTCCGTTTACAGTAGAGGTTGTGTTAGTGAAATTATACAGAGGCCCACTTTTACCAGCGAAAAGGGTGAACTGATTTAATTGATTCTTCAGTCTTAAATGAAAGTGTTTATGATTTTCAACAGACGCAAGAGGAATTTATTCATTATTGTTACTGATTATGGTTGATCTGTAATGTTTAGCCCTCTTATTCTCTTATTGTTTGGTTTTTGTTCCTCCTATTTCTGATTGCTGATGCACATTTAAGTATATATGTATGGCACATTTGATGATATATGTTGGTTATAGGTAATCCTAAAGAGAGAGGTTTTCAGGTTACCTTTGAGGCTAGTGAGAGTGGGGGAGAGTCTGAGGTATTGAGGCAGGGAGTTCCAGGGTGTGGGGGAAGCATGAGAGAAGTCTTAGAGATGGTTATGTGAGGAGCTGATAACAGGAGAGCAGAGAAGAAGATTGCAGGTTTATAACGTCAACATTGGGTTTACAAGTTGCAATTGAAAAATGCAACAAAAATGCTATGGGGCTATTTATCAATAATGTCTAACTTTAAGATAGTGAAAAGTTAGACGAGACAGTCTTACAATGACCACATTTATCATTGTGTTGATAAATCTGGTGCAGCTTAGAACTGTCTAGTCTAGCTTTATACTTTTTAAGTAGGCTTACTTTAGGCCATGAATTACACCAAAATGTTGGCAAATGTTAAGGCGCATGGTGTTGCAGACTAAGCCACATCCACTTTACTAAAACCACACCCCTCTCCCCAAGGCCATGTACATTTTGTCAGAAAAGGTGCAGAAGTGTCTTAAAACTTTTAAAAAGCACATCCTAAATGTGGTGCATAGCATGTATTAACAATTATTCTAAACAATTATTAAACAATTATTTTTGGTGCAAATTGTGCCAGAATTCTGAAGCAACTGTTTCGATAAATGTGCCCCAATTTGTAAACTCAGCCTAGTGGGCTACAGACACAACAATTGATTACCTTCCTTCAAAACTGATATAAGGAGGAGGCAAAACTTAAAGGGGTTGTATCATTTCATTAAATGGTCTTCAGAATAAGGGGACAGTGAAAACAAACAACTTTGCAATTGGATGTCATTAGCAAAGCTGCCTTGTTTTCACTGTCTCGCTTATCTTCTGTTTCTGTAAACAAAGTTCCCCAGTGTCGGTCGGATTCCTCCTCCTGTCCTGTGGTTGGCTGATGTCTCTACTAATTTACATTCTGTCTGTCCCCCTCCCCCCACGATTCACGGGAGCCAGCATTCCTGTCGCTTTCACTCTGCACAGCCAGAAGAAACACAATAACACTGCAGGGCTTCTACAATCAGAAAACAGCAGAAATGTGCCTCGATCCCTGCTTCTCTCACTCAGAGTAAGGGGCCGCAGCAATTTCACTCTGCACAACCAGCAATAAACACACTGCAGCTGATTCTACAATCAGAAAACAGCAAAATTGTGCCATGGTGCCTAACTCTCTAGAAGGGAGATCTGTGCCGTTCATAGAAGACTGGATTCAACTGTAACAAACCTCCAGCTGAGAGAGGAGAAGAAATCATAGAAGACTGAGTTCATAGAAGACTGTCTAGATTGAATGCAGGTATGTGGTATTTAAACAGCTCTTACAAAATAAGACTGCATAGGGAGAGGAACAGTGAGACATGGACTCAGACAGAGAGGGGGTGGGGGGGAGAACAGGGCTCGGGAGCCAGCATGAATAGTGAAGAGGGGGGATGATGTCATCACCCTTCGGTTAAGAAACACCCAGCTGTGAGGGGAAGAGAAATTGAAAATACTTTGAAACACACAAAGAAGCAATAAATCCCCTTTAAAGCTACTGGGCCTCAATAGAAAAAGTGGAATTGGGCCCCCAAGCTACTGTGTGTTGTTTATTATACTGGTGTCTTCCTATGTGGCAGGAGCGCTTTTGGGCCCCCTCAAACTGCGAGGCCTGATAGTGACTGTTACTTCTGCACCCCCTTTAGCTACACCCCTTCTATATAAGGGTATATTCCTATGACTTAAATTTACGTTTATTTGTGAACAGATTTTTTTTACTGATATATGCCCCAAAATAAGCATCAAACAATATTCTGTGCAGTAAGTTACTTGATGATCCAGCAATTTTTAAAACTATAGTTTTCTTTTATTGGTAAAGTAATTAGAAAACATGGCACATCACAACAAAAAATGGACCGCTAACGCATTTCAGGTATAAAACCCTTAATAATAGCAGTCATGCTTTGAGTAAGGGTTTTATACCTGAAACGCATTAGCGGTCCTTTTTTTGTTGTTGTGATGTGCCACGTTTTCTAATTACTTTACCAATAAAGGAAGACTCTGATCTTAAAGATTGCTGGATCATCAAGTCACTTACTGTATATGATGTCTTCAGTTGCCTACCGCATGGATCCGTGCAGTCTGCGAGCAGTGAGCTGGCAAATTTCACTTTTTTTGTATGCAATATTCTATGCAGGTCTTTTTGATTCCAATGTTAAATACAAATCTTCATTCACACAATGCATATTCTACAACGCAACGTGCATTTAGGGCCAATTTCACTCGTAAATTTAAGTGCTTGTCAATTCTTGAGGCGTTTCCACAAGTGATCCCCATAGAAACAATGATGGAGAGTATTTTCGGCCCATTAGCGCCTCAAAATATTCTCCACACTTTACAAAAAATACACTTCAAAATACGACTCTAATCAGGTGTATTTTAAATCTCATTTTGAAGCATAAATTTACACTTCAAAATTACATCCTGTGAACATACCCTAACTAAATGGAGCTGGCTGTTAAAGGGGTTTTGCCACAATCTCATCTCATACCTCCTGCATCCAGCTCTATCATGTGACTCAGCAGGATGACTTTCCTCTCTCTAGTGAAATAAATGTCTGTTTATGTACAGAATTGTAAGTAGCTACACTATAGCTCAGAGGTAACATTTTTGCTTTACAGCACAAGGGTCCTAGGTTCAAATCCGTGCAGGAACTTAACTTGTGGATTTTTTTTCCTCTTTTTCAATGTGCATACCTGATTGAGGATTCTTTTTTTTTTATTTGCACTGTTTGACTTATTACTAACTAGTCCAAAGGACAGGAGTAGAATGACAGCACCCAGGGTTTGAACACTCAGAAGCTACCTGAGAAGAGAGGTGGTGTCTGAGCATGTGCGGCCAGGACTGGGGAGTTCTCAGCCCTGGTCGTATCCCCTGGAGATGAGCTGTAAATAATGGATCACTAAGGAAGCAGCTAAAACAAAAATGGTGCAGAATTTGTAATAATGATGAATGGTGAAAATGTTTATTATTTAATTTTCAAACTTCCCACGTCAATTTTACTTCATGGCAAAACCTCTTTAAGGCTGGGTTCATACGTGGCATTACTACATGCGTTTTTGAAGACAGGTGGCTTGGGAATTAACTTCAGTTACTTTGCACTGAAATAAATTACCACCTGCTTTCAACAAACCTGCATGCAGTAATACTACCTGTGACCCAGCTTTATAAAGGCAGGAAACCAACAGGAACAGAAAAACCACACCCAAAATGCCACAAAACCGCAACATGTGAAAGCACCATTATAGGTATTTAACCTGAGCTCTAAATCAATATTTTGCTCTCATTCTTCTAAGTACAATGAGTAAATCAGAATATTATCCGCTGTTGTTTAAATATAGAAGAAATGCTCCTAAGCAAAAGCTCAGAACATAAGCGGCGCGGCAATCTTCCATCTGAACTCACTCCCTGCAGGGACGG
>JAODAL010050439.1:0-27405 GCA_025379985.1 Phyllomedusa bahiana
ACCCCTATCCCTTTAAAAAAAATCTGTCACCATAATAAAGTATTAATCTTTTGACTAGAATCACAGTGTATTGTTGTTTTTCAGGTCCTGGGAGACAGGGGAGGTTGCTAAGAAAAAGATATCTACATCAAAATGTAATATGGTTTGATGTTGATTATATGGAAGTAGTTGAACAGCCCCCTCTAATCTTTCTTTAAAAAATAAATATTATGCAGTTGGAACCATTAGCTATATCCGTATTTATTTTTAAAAAAGAATCGTATTTTCTGCATTATACTGTACACCCAAAGTACCTCCTTATATGTCTATATTTTTAAGTGGTTATATCTGCCAGTAGTTCTTTTCTCAGGTCAAGCATGCACACTATCTTTCTCTAACAGGTCACTTTTTCATTGTGCATTGAGCTAGTACATGTGTAGTTTTACTGCACAGGATGAGAATTCAATGCATACAGCACAATGCTTGCCCAATGAATACAGCAAAGGAGAGTAGTAATCTTGAGCTTGGGAACCAAGGGGCTACATGGGATGTAGTAAGAAATTCCATAAAGACAGTGTCGGACTGGGGGGCCTGGGGCCCACAGGGGAGTTGATCTTGGGGGCCCACCCTACTGTACATGAAAATATTACCGGCCTCTCGGACATAAATGCGCCCATTTTACCACATAATACAGTGTGCAAAACAGAACTGTATCGTGTAGTACAATAGCAAGAGAGTCACACATATGTCAGTCTAATATATCATAGACACAGGGCTGAGTAGCTCCATCCATATCCCCCTCCACCGCCTCCCCCCCCTCCACTACAATATCCCCTTCCATGTTTCTCTAGGTCACGCACCTCGCCACCTTCTAAAATACACAACAGCAAGAAAGAAAGTCTAACTCCTATCACAGGGTCAGGTGTTCCCTCACTCTTACAATCAGGGACACATGTACACTGCCACTATACTAACGCCAATATAACCTACAACACCAGCATATAGAGACCATATAGTGGTCCGACACCAGCTCAGGTATAACCTACAACACCACCATATAGAGACCACATAGAGATCAGACAACAGCTCAGGTATAACCTACAACACCACCATATAGAGACCACATAGAGGTCAGACATCAGCTCAGGTATAACCTACAACACTGCCATATAGAGACCACATAGAAGTCAGACATCAGCTCAGGTATAACCTACAACACCGCCATATAGAGACCACATAGAGGTCAGACGCCAGCTCAGGTATAACCTACAACATCACCATATAGAGACCACATAGAGGTCAGACACCAGCTCAGGTATAACCTACAACACCGCCATATAGAGGCCATATAGAGGTCAGACACCAGCTCAGATATAACCTACAGCACCGCCATATAAAGTCCACATAGAGGTCAGACACCAGCTCAGGTATAACCTACAACACTACCATGTAGAGACCACATAAAGGTCAGACACCAGCTCAGGTATAACCTACAACACCGCCATATAGAGGTCAGACACCAGCTCAGGTATAACCTACAACACTGCCATATAAAGACCACATAGAGGTCAGACACCAGCTCAGGTATAACCTACAACACCGCCATATAGAGACCACATAGAGGTCAGACACCAGCTCAGGTATAACCTACAACACCGCCATATAGAGACCACATAGAGGTCAGACACCAGCTCAGGTATAACCTACAACACCTCCATATAGAAACCACATAGTGGCCTGACACCAGCTCAGGTCACCATCACATTACAATATAAAAAATAACCCCTGAAATCAGGGACTCAATGGAGACGTCTGATGAGTCGTTCTCTTCTCTTATGAGTCGTTTCTTATCTCTTTTTCTTCTGCATCCGTTCCACAACGCCATGATGACTTGCCCCCGGCCACAACTCATCCCTGCAGAAATTACACACAAATATCTTAGAATCCTCAATTTTCCAGCACCTCTTTACCTATTCCCACCACTGTACAAACTACCCAGGGGTGGGAGAGCAGGTACAAGCCATAACTTAGAGGCCTAGTATCCTAAGGGGTTGGAGGGTGGTGAGAGGCCCCAGGTACCTAGATAGGCCCTATTTAGGTAGGTAGACCCCCACTGGATAAGTTGGAAGCCCGGCCTCAGGTAGGTTGGTGGGTACCTAGCCACGGGTGGGTAGTTAAACAGCCCCCAGTTAGATAAGCAGGCCCCAGTTAGGAAAGTAGATAGACTACAGTTAGGTTGGTGGACCCCAGTTAGGTAGGCTGTAGGTAGGTGTTGGTGAGTGCCAATTAGTTAGGCTGTAGGTAGGTGTTTTCCCCCAGTTTTGGTAAGTGTAGTTAGGGTCCCCTTTATATAGGCTGCAAGCAGTTAGGGACCCTCTTTAGGTAGTATACAGGCAGTTAGGGGTCTCCTTTAGGTAGTATGAAGGCAGTTAGGGACCCCCTTTAGGTAGTATACAGGCACTTAGGGCCTTCTTAGGTAGTATACAGGCACTAAGGGGTCTCCTTTAGGTAGAATACAGGCAGATAGTGGTCTCCTTTAGGTACTATACATGCAGTTAGGGGTCTCCTTTAGGTACTATACAGTTAAGGCCTCCTTTAGGTAGTAAACAGGTAGTTAGGGGCCTCCTTTAGGTAGTGTGCAGGAAGTCAGGGCCCCCCTTTAGCTTCAGTGTAGGTAGTAAGAGCCCCGTTAGTAGCCAGGGCCCCCTGTAGATAGCCAGAGCCCCTTGTAGGTAGTCAGGGCCCCCTTTGCAGAGAGGACCCCCTGTAGGTAGCCAGGGCCCCCCTGAGGGTAGCCAGGGCCCCCCTTGTAGTCAGGGCCCCCTGTAGGTAGCCAGAACCCCCTTGTAGTCAGGGCCCCCTGTAGGTAGTCAGGGCCCCCTTAGATTGCCAGGGCCCCCCCCAATTGGTAGCCAGGGCCCCCTGTAGGTAGCCAGGACCCCCCTTGTAGTCAGGGCCCCCCATGTAGGTATCCAGGGCCCACCTTGTAGTCAGGGCCCCCTATAGGTAGCCAGGGTCCCCCCTGTAGGTAGCCAGAACCCCCTTGTAGTCAGGCCCCCCTTTGTAGCTAGGGCCCCCCTATAGGTAGCCCGGGCCCCCCATGTAGGTAGTCAGGGCCCCCCTGTATGTAGTCTGGGCCCCCCTATTGGTAGCCAGGGCCCCCATGTAGTCAGGGTCCCCCTATCGGTAGCCAGGGCTCCCCTTGTAGCCATGGCCCCCTTTGTAGTCAGGGCCCCCTTTGTAGTCCTTTCTAGAGATGGCCCCCCTATAGGTAGTTAGGGCCCCACATGTAGGTAGCCAGGGCACCCCTTGTAGTCAGGGCCCCCCTGTAGGTAGCCAGAACCCCCCTTGTAGTCAGGGCCCCCTTTGTAGCTAGGGCCCCCCTATAGGTAGCCAGGGCCCCCCATGTAGGTAGTCAGGGCCCCCCTGTAGGAAGTCAGGGCCCCCCTATAGGTAGCCAGGGCCCCCATGTAGTCAGGGTCCCCCTATTGGTAGTCAGGGCTCCCCTTGTAGCCATGGCCCCCTTTGTAGTCAGGGCCCCCTTGTAGTCAGGGCCCCCTTTGTAGCCAGGGGCGCCCTTGTAGCCAGGGCCCCCCTAGTAGCCAGGGCCCCCCTTGTAGCCAGGGTCCCCCTAGTAGCCAGGGCCCGCCATGTAGCCAGGTCCCCCTAGTAGTCAGGGCCCCCCGTTGTAGGCAGGGCCCCCCTAATAGTCAGGGCCCCCCTTGTAGCCAGGGCCCCCCTAGTAGTCAGGGCCCCCGTTGTAGCCAGGCCCCCCCTTTGTAGTCAGGGCCCCCGTTGGAGTCAGGGCCCCCCCTTGTAGCCAGGGACCCCCTAGTAGTCAGGGCCCCCTAGTAGCCAGGGCCCCCCTTTGTAGTCAGGGCCCCCTTTGTAGTCAGGGCCCCCCTTTGTAGTCAGGGCCCCCTTTGTAGTCAGGGCCCCCCTAGTAGCCAGGTCCACCCTTTGTAGTCAGGGACCCCCCTTTGTAGCCGGGGCCCCCCTGTAGGTAGCCAGGGCCCCCCTTGTAGTCAGGGCCCCCCTTTGTAGACAGGGCCCCCTTTGTAACCAGGACCCCCCTAGTACTCAGGGCAAGCCTATAGGTAGTTTAAAAAAAAAAAAAAAAAAAACCACCAATCAATCACTTACCTGGCTCCGGCTCCCGCTCCCGGCCGCTCCGAGCTGCCGCCGGCTCCTGGCGCCCTGCATAGGCGGCGCGGTGATGACGTCACCGCGCGCCTACGTCAGCAGTATGGGCCGGCGCCCGGCAGGCTTAAGGCCTAGTGCCTTAGGCCTGCCAGGGAGATCAGCGGAGCGCAGCGCTAGTGGCGCTGGGCTCCGCTGACACCGCGCAGCCCTGGGAGTCGGGGACATTAGTCCCCAACTCCCGGGCCGGTCTCTGGGCGCTTGGGACGCAGGTCCCGGGCGTTCTGGGACCGGATGCGCAGCCGGGCCCCGGGGCCCATTCCGAGCCTGCATAAAGAAGAAGGATATAAGTAGTCAATAGAACTAGAAAGAAAAAAACTACAAAGTAAACCACTTAGAACATGAATGAAATTAACAAGAATAAATCAGTATTTCAAACAAGATTTTTGTGAAAAGGACGCTGACTATTGTTATCTTTTACCGCAGCATGACCCCAAAACCAACAGAGATGCCCTTATGGACCACAATAAAAATTCACAATAAGAAATTAACTATTTCAAACAAGATTTTTTCCAATGCTGCTGCTGCTGCTACTATAGCTACTTGCCATTCTACTGCTGTAACATTGCTGACGTTGTTCCACTGTGACATTAGAACATGAAGAAGACACAATAGATGTCTCCAGTTGAACAATGAGCTCTGTCTCAAATTCCTGCATTTTACTATCAAACTGAGTGGGTGGAAGGAAATTGCTGACTTTTGATTTGGAACGTGGATCACCCAGTAACCGCTGTTGATTGCCTTGAGGCATGTGAAATTTGAAATGAGGCATGTGAAATAAGCCTTTTTTCAATATGACCTTTACTATCGGTGTCTTTTACAGTGACCTGACCACAAAACCAGCACAGATGCTCTTATGGACCCTCAGTATAAAATTTGCAAGAAGAAATAAGCATTTGAACCAATATTTTAGCGAATAGTACATTGACTATGGCTGTCTTTTACCGCAGCATGACTGACAACAAAACCAGCACAGATGCCCTTATGGACGCTCAGAATAAAATTTGCAAGAAGAAATAAGTATTCAAACCAATATTTTACTGAATAGGACATTGACTATCTCTGTCCTTTACAGCAGCATGACCACAAAACCAGCACAGATGCCCTTATGGACCCTCAGAATAAAATTTGCAAGAAGAAATAAGTATTTGAATCAATATTTTAGTGAATAGGACATTGACTATTGCTGTCCTTTACAGCAGCATGGCCACAAAACCAACACAGATGCCTTTATGGACCCTCAGAATAAAATTTGCAAGAAGAAATAATTGTTTGAACCCAGGGGCGTAACTAGGGAAGCCTGGGCCCCAAAGGAAACTTTTGTATGCCCCTCCCCCTGCTTCCCTGACCACGAACATTAACTGAGACCTCTTAAGTCATGCAGTTACTTGATACAAGCTACTCACAAAACCAAAAAAGGCAAAAAGTGGCTGTAGCTCACCGTAAGTGATGAATAGAACTTTCATATCACCATCTGTGGAGCACACTTCATCTGCGCACGGTGTCCAGGCCCTCGGTTCACGAGCCTTAATATGGTAACTTCAAAATACAAAGGAAAAACGGACCCAGCGGTATCAATGAAAATGGAGGTGCTTACTTTATTTCAATCCAAGGTGCAGAGAGTGCAGGGTTAATACAAGGAGTGAACACCTCACCATAGATATCCCCATCATACTGCTACCAAACAAATCCCACTATGCCCATTTTTACTTTACCAATAACGTTACTGCATATGGACCGGATTATGGTGCCAGAACAAGACCATAAATTACCACCATATAGTGACTAATACCGCTATACTATTACTGAATAAAAAAACAATATTACTACCATATAGTGGTATATACTAGTGTACAGAGGTGCCCTAAGGACTGTATATTACCTCCATTCAGTGACCATATAGTAATAGACACCAGTGTACACAGACTCTGCAGATATATAAGTGATTACAGTGCAGTTACATCTCGTGACTCACAGGTGATGTTTCTCTACCGAGTCGTTAACTTTTCCTTTTGTTCTGTATCCGCTCCAGACCGCCATGATGACTTCTCTCGGCCACCACTCGTCCCTTCAGATTTGGACACAAATATCTTAGAATCCTCACTTTTTCAACACCCCACTCCCTGCCCCCCACCTCTGTACAAACTTCCCAAGGGTGGGAGGGCAGGTACAGGCCATAGTTTAGAGGCCCAGTCTCCTAGAGGGGAGGAACAGAGGATTCACCCCCGGGAGATTGTGTTACAGCTATGGTCTGTACCCCACCGAATCATATAAGCAGGTAGACCCCCATTAGATAGGTTGGCAGGCCCTTGGTATGTAGGTTAGTTGACTTGAGGTAGGTTGTTAGTACATAGTACTAACAGTACTAGCTGTAGTCAGGTAGGTCTCAATTAGGTAGGCAGTATTTAGGCCCCAGGTAGGTAGGTATGCAGTAGGTGGACCAAAGGTAGGCTGTAGGTGGGCCCCAGGTAGCTAGGCTATAGGTGGGGCCCACATAGGTAGACAGGTAGGTAAATAGGCTTTAGGGGGGGACCCAAATAGACAGGCAGGCTTTAGATAGGCTATAGGGGCCATATAGGTAGGCATGTAGAGTTTAGGTAGCTATATGGGGCTAAATAGGTAGACAGGTAGGTTTTAGGTAGCTATAGGAAGCCATACAGAAAGACACGGGTTAGGTGGGCTATAGGGGCCATTTAAGTAGGTAGGAAAGGTTTAGGTAGCTATAGGAGCCCTATTTAAGTAGACAGGCAGGCTTCAGGGGGTTATATAGGTAGGCAAGCTTTGGGAGCTAGAGGGCTAATACAAAGCAGCTTTAGGGGGATAAGGCAGGCAGGGGGGGCTACATAGGTTGGCAAAGGGGGGTATAAAGCAGGCAAAGGGCATTAGGTAGGCTTAGGGGATATATAGGCAGGCAGGTGGGCTATATAGGCAGGCTGGGGTATATATGCATGCTTCAGGGGGACTATATAGGCAGGCAGGGGTATATAGGCAGGCTTCAGGGGGACTATATAGGCAGGCTTCAGGGGGGTTTATATAGGCAGGCTGGGGGTATATAGGCAGGCTGGGGTATATAGGCAGACTGGAATATATAGGTAGGCTGGGGTATATAGGCAGGCTGGGGTATATAGGCAGGCTGCGGGTATATAGGCAGGCTGGGATATATAGGCAGGCTGGGATATATAGGCAGGCTGGAGGTATATTGGCAGACTGGGAGTATATAGGTAGGCTGGGGTATATAGGTAGGCTGGGGGTATATAGGCAGACAGGGGTATAAAGACAGGCTGGTGGACTATACAGGTAAGCAGGACAGGTAAAATAAGAAATCACTTACTTACCTCGGTCCACGATACTCCGATGCGCCGTGCTCCAGCCGCTGTGCTCAGCGCGGGCGGCGCGATCATATGTCGTAATCGCGGCGCCCACGTGATCACCGAGAGCCGGCACCTGCTGTCAGAAAGAGTAGCAGATCCGAGCGGCAGATGCTCAGCGCTGTCACTGAACGCTCGGTCCGGAGGGCCGGGTGTTCAGAAGCAGGATGCGCCAGGCCCCTCAGCTCTGTGCCCGCCGCAGTGAACTGTTAAGTTCAGTGCCGGTGGCCCCAGGAGCGGCATTACTGGGGTAGCAGACGTGGCTGCCCCAGGGCCCAGGCCCCCTAAGCGCCTGGGCCCCGTGGCAGCTGCTACGTCTGTTACCCCGGTAGTTACGCCCCAGTTTGAGCCAATATTTTAGTGGAAAGGACATTGACTATCACTGTCCTTTACCGCATAATGGCAGCAAAACCAGCCCACATACCCTTATGGACTCTCAAAAAAAATTTGAAAAGAAGAAAAAATATTTAACCAAATTTTAGGAAAAAGGGGACATTGACTATCCTTGTCCTTTCCCAAACACCATGACCACAAAACCAGCACAGATGCCCTTATGGACCCCCAAACAAAATTTGAAAAGAAAAAATAATTTTTAAACCAATATTTTAGTAAATAGGACATTGACAATTGTCCTTTACCGCGCATAACCACAAAACCAAAAAAGATGCCCTTATGAACCCTCAAAATAAAACTGCAAAAAATAAATACATATTAAACCAATATTTTAGTGGATAAAAATTACTATCCTGCTTTTACAGTGGCATGCCCCAAAAAACCGAAAAAATGCCCTTATTGACCACAAACAAATTTGCAGGAAAAATTAATTTTAAAAAAAGATTTTTCTGAATAGGACTTACATCGCTGTCTTTTTTACACAGCATACCACTAAACAGCAAAAACCCTTATGGACACTCTCAAAAAAATTTCGGGAAGAATTGCAGACGGTTGATGGGAGGTCCAAAAAAACAGCAATGCGACATTGGGCCAACAGGGGCGAATGCCGAATGTACAAAAAAGCTCAAGTCTTCCCAAAGACAGTCAAACCTGGGTACACTTGCAAAATTCTGTCTATACAATCTTCCCCCCATAAATAATAAAAAAACCTTTAGTACACCATTACATCCTTATTTTAAGCCCCCTGGAATATTTTGAAAAGGATATTGCACTTTATGCCATAAACCATCAAGAATTGCTCAAGGTTTTTGGTTCCTTTCAAAAATTTGAGACAATCCGCTTCACGGGTAACGCGGCGCCCTCCAGTTACACCCGTGCCCTTCTGTTTGGGTTTCCATTTTCCCTCCTCTCATTTTCCTTTGACGCACGGAGGAAACCCCTCTGCTCTGGAGGGCAAAAAATCCAAACAAGTTGATTTTTTTGGGAAAAGGTTTTACCTTTGTCAGCTTTTTTCACAATTAACCCAAGCTGCTGTTTAAAAATTGAACCCGCCAGGTTTGCCATAACAGCATTTGGGTGGCATTTTGGGGGTAGTGGATCCGCTGGCCACCGGGAAAGCGATGGGTAAGCACCCCAGGGAGCGGAGTCAATTTTACCCCGGTTTTCACCAGAGCCCGACGCAAAGCGGGATGGCTTGCTGGGTGGGAACAAACCCGGGTTTCTTCCACTGGCAGACTTGCTTCGGCGGGAAACCAAGGTAAAGGGGTGGGGCGAATCTGAGTCGTAGACTATTGGGGGCGGGGATAGGGAAAAAAAAGGGGGAGAAGTTTGTGGTCGGGGACCAACAAACGGGACTGACACGAGAACACGACAACACAAGGAACGCTTTCTCAAAGGCGAAAAAGGCACTAAAAATGCAGAGTGGGCTGACAGGGGGGAGCCCCATATAAGGTCACAGCCGGCAATGGCCCCAAATTTTAAAAAGCCGAGCGCGCGGCACCTAGGGAGCGGGGGCCGCGTGTACCGGGCCGCACAAAAGAGCGAGAGACAGGGGCGCGGTGAGACGGGGGGTGAGTGCCCCGGTCCGGGCACACCATGGTGCCACTCCTCCCAGCGCAGGGGGGCGGGAAAAAGGATGAGTAAACGCAGGGCCCTCCTTGGGGCGCGGGGCCATCCATGACAGAAAACCAGAATTTGGGGCTAATTCCCAAGGACCTGGTTTTTTTCTCCCACCTACCCTTCGTCGGGGGGTAACCAGGAAAATCAACCACCTCAGCTGAGAACAAAGGGCCCCCGAATTTAAAAACGAACTGACCCCTCGATCCAGACAATTTCAGGGAACCCGGGGGGGAAAAAGAAAAAATGTCGTGAAAAAAACAGATCGGCCAGGCTCGGGGCAGAAGGTAAACCTGACAATGGGACAAAATGCTCCATTTTTGAAAACCGATCTGTGACCACCCTGATAACGGTGTTTCCGGATGAGGGGGGAAGATCGGTTATAAAGTCCATCGCCACATGAGACCAGGGTTGGGTAGGGATGGGCCGGGGATGCAAGAGTCCAGCCGGGTTTTGTGACGAGGTGTCTTGTTTGCGGGCACGGGTGATACAGGAATCAACAATCCCTGACACCTTTAAAGCGAGGTCCGGCCACCAATAGAACTGCGAGATCAGGACAAACGTCTTACGAGACCCAGGATGTCCAGCCACCAGAGAGCAATGACCCCACTTCAAAATTTTCCTTCAGAGCGCGGGGCACACGTAGGTTTTCCCAGGCGGAACATCCTGAAGGTCAACAGGAGCTGCAGAGACCATGCGCTCCAGGGGTATAATGTGCTCAGGGGCCACCTCCTCCCCAACCACGTCAGAAGCACGCGAAAGGGCATCTGCCTTGACATTCTTCTCCGTGGACAAAAGTGGATCTGGAAGTTAAACCGGGAGAAGAAAAGAGACCACCTGGCTTGCATGGATCGAGACGCTGGCCGTTTTTGGAGATACTGAAGGTTCTTATGGTCAGAATAGATACTGATGGGATGCCGAGCGCATTCCAGCAGGTAACACCATTCTTCTAGAGCCAGTTTAATGCCCAATAATTCCCGATCCCAGATAGTATAGTTCCTTTCTGCCGGCGTGAAAGTCTTGGAGTAGAAGCCACAAGCCCGACCGAAACGGTGTCTACTTCAAGCGAGAAAGGCCTCGCGGGGTCTGGTCGCGACAGGATCGAGGAGGCAAATGCTGTTTTCAACTTCGTGAATGCTTCCTCGGCCTCCGGTGGTCAACCTCGCGGGTTGGAGTTTTTCTTGGTAAGGGCTACAATCGAAGCCACCAGCGTGGAGAAATGCAGAATGAACTGCAGATAGTAATTGCAGAATCCAAGGAAACGTTGTATGGCCCAAAGGTCAACTGGGCGTGGCCAGTGCAAAACGGCAGCGAACTTCGCTGGATCTATCCGCAAGCCCTGGTCCGAGATGACGTAGCCCAGGAATGGAAGGCTCTTTTGGTGAAAGAGACACTTCCCCAGTTTGGCGTACAGGTGGTTAGCTCGCAGGCGCCTCAGAACCTGGCAACGTGAACACGGGGGGCCCCCCAAATTTGGGGTGAGAACACCAATGTGCCAAAAGTATACAACGACACAGGATAAAGAAGATCCCGGGAAGACTTGTTCACAAACTCCTGGAAACGGCGGGACATTACACAGCCAAAAGGGCATACCCGTATTCGAAATGCCCATCCCTGTTTTGAAGGCCGTTTCCATTCATCCCCTTAGGGATACAAACCGGGTTATAGGCCCGCCCAAATCCAGTTTGGGAAAAGATCCTGCGCCGGTAGGCGTCAAAGAGTTCAGTGATCAGGGGAAAAGGGGGTACCGGGTTCTTTCCCGTGATTTTATTAAGTCCCCGGTAGTCAATCGGGGCCCCAAACACCTCTTTTTTTTTTAATAAAACCCTTCTGAAGTTTCCCCATATACTCCGACATGGCTTGGGGCCCCTCGGGTGCGGACAAGGGATAGCCCCTGGTTCCCCCCAGTCAATGGGGCAGTCGTAGGGGCGTTGGGGGGGAAGGGTCTCCGCTTGCTTCCCAGAAGACATCGGCAAACTCTTGAATTCGTCGGTAAACCGGGCAATGGGTTTGGGAACGAACCGGGAAGCACAGGGGGGGTGCCACCAACAAGCCAAACATTTTGGGACCCAAGCGATTTCCCTTCTCCAATACCAATCTAGAGACGGAGATGAAGCCCAGCCAGGGGAACCCAGGGGAATCGCCGAGGAGGAGGTGGCAACAAAAAAAAGGAGATCTTCTCCTTAGCAAACCCCAAAAAAAAGAGACAAGGGTTTGGGGGATACAGATGGGTCATTTGGGAGCTCTCCGCTGACAGAGGAACCCAATGCTTTTCCGGCGATTACTGGAAGGGGGAAACTGCGTACAAGGAGTGGGAAAAAAAGTTCCCACTGAGCCAGAGTCCAGAAAAGCTGAACCTGAACGGGGCCACATCATCTCATCCGTACCGGCATCACAGGGGTGAGAGGAGGAACTTGCACCTAGGACGCCCCCCCCAACCTAGGTGCAGGGGTTTATCGGGCATTTGGGAGCTGGGAAGTTTCTCCAAAAAAGCTCTGGGCTGCCGCAATATGGCACAAGTTCTCCGACCGCCCGGGCCAATTCTTGCCGGTGAGTTACACCCGTTGACCCTCAAGGCCCCCCACTGGGGGAAACAGGGAGGGTGCATGGGGGGGCCTCTGGAACCTGGAGCCAGGTGACAGACCACTGGGCGGGCGTCCACGTTCTTGTCGAAACCCTCTTGCCTTCAAAAATGCCATCAAGCGGGGGGGGCCCCGGATTAGCTCCTGAGGGAAGACGGGGTGTCCTACAGCCACGCAGCTTCACCTGCAGGGGGAAAGGGCCCCTTTTTAAAGGGCGCACACGGGCACCTCGTTTCCAGGAACCAGAAGCCAAGGTGCGGACGCACGCTAGTCCCCACCGAGGAACGCCTTGGCGCGGGGAGGGCTGTTTCGGAGGACGCTCGCGTAGGTTCCTCAAACAGGCTCGGAATTCCCTGAAAAGGGGCCCGTAGTAGCATCATTGGGGTCGTTACTGTCCCAAAGGCTAGCCCATGCCAAGGCCTCCCAGAAGCAGGCTAACCAAAAAGCCACTTTAGAATGCTTGGACAGGGAAATTTGGGCCGCCATTTCTCGATATGCATTGTGCACTGGGTGAGGGAAACCCCCCGCAGAGCTTGGGTAAACCCAAACTTGGCAGGCAGTAACAAAAACCCAGCTTGGACCCCAAAGGGGTCAGTGGCATCGCTGGAGCGGGACGACCACGGGAGGGAGGAGGGTGCTGATGGGCGGCGACGAGCTGCTCATCATTGTGGTCAATTATCCAGCGTTTTTGCCTCAGGGGCCCGTTGCTGAACGTGGGCAACAACCTTTTGAATCCACCACACTTGGTGGGACCATGGCCCACTTACTGCACAATTTTGGGTAGTGGAACCGCTGACCAAAGCAAAACGATGGTGTAAGCCACCCAGGGACAAGCTATGAAACCCATTTTTCACCAGAGCCCGCCGCAAAGCAGAAGGGGCTTGCTGTGCGGGGAAACACCAGGGCGCTCCACCGGGGTTTTTTCGGCGCGGACCAAGGGAGAGCGGGGGTAGAATTGTGAGTCATAGACGAGTCAGGCAGGGAGTAAGTCAGGGAAACGGGAGAGTTTTGGTCGAGGGCGGAAGAAACGGTAAAGGTACACGGAGAAACGGGAAAGGCACAAAGAACGCTTTTCAAAGCGAAAAGGCACTAAAATCTGGCAGTGGGCTGCCGGGGGGGGAGCCCCTATATAGGGTCAGCGGCCGGCAATGGGCAAATACCGATGTGCTGGCCCTTTAAATTTAAAGAAGCCGGCTAGGGCGCGCACCGGCCCGCACTAGGGATGCGAGGAGACAGGAGCTCAGTCGGGTGAGTACGGGGAGCGAGTGCGCCCACAGTATGAGGCACGGACCGCGGCGCCATTCGCACCCAGCGCAGGGGAGTGGGCAGAAGGGTGGATGTGCCCATACCCTTAATGTACACAATGTTGACAAAGGCAGAACTTCATGTTAAGGAAGGCTTTGGAGAACATATACCGGGTTCCACGACTTTTGCCTCTTGTGTTTGTCATTTTCACACCTTGAAAACGGCCAGTCCACCCCAAAGAGAAAAACTGGCTTCCTTCTCCTCCACTGAGGGCATCAGTGATTGGGCATCAGGGCAGAAAAAAATCATCCTCCTGGGCCTCTTGACCTTTTGAAATGCCTTCTGACCCCAACCGCATTGTGTCATCAAAGGGCTCTTCAGAATATGGATTATCCAATGGGGTCTGTGTATTGGGTGACATTTGACCCATCTTTGCTTCAGTTTGGACTGATGATGATAAAGATATTTGTGGCTATGACTGAGAGGAAGAGCTGGCAAGGCCATAGTTATAGGGGGTGCAGTGGTAGCCAGGGCTGCTGTCAGTCATCTATTAACTGTTTCAAGGCCCCATGCAGCTAAATCAAATGCGGCCCCCACCCTTTACTAGTTCCTATTTTTAACATCACTGGGCCCCTTTTTAATTAGGGCCACTGATAGGAGTACTGCCCTATTTGCACCCCTGGCACCCATTTTACAGTAGCCTGACCCCGAAACCAGCAGAAATGTTCTTATGGACACTCAGAATAAAATTAGCAAGAATAAATGAGTATTTTAAACAAGATATATTTCAATAGAACCTTGAATATCTCTGTATTTTATAGCAGCATGACTTCAAAAACAGCAAAAATGACCTTTTTGACACTCTATAAAAATAGCAAGAATAAAAGAGTTTTTGAAACATGAATTTTTGGAATAGGACCTTGACTATTGATGTCTCTTACAGCAGTATGACCCCAAAATCATTGACACTGCTTAAAATTTTCAAGAAGAAATTAGTAATTGGCATAAGGTTTTTTTTCGATAACACCCTTACTATTGGTGTCTTTTACAGTCTTCTGACCACAAAACCAGCAAAATGACCTTTTGGACACTGAATACAATTAGCAATAAGAAATGAGTATTTTGAATTAAGTTTTTTCAATAGGACCATTTCTTTCTCAAAGAGGATATGTAGTTCACACTTTGAAGCAGACCTGCTACTAATCGGTGACCTCGGCAACTGGGGCAACAAAATCATCAGAGATCCACACTTGATCCACATTCTCAGGGGAAAGCCGGATACGTTTGTCAGTTATCACTCCGCCAGCTGTACTGAAGATCCGTTCCGAAATGACGCTGGCTGCTGGGCAGGATAACACTTCTATGGCATGCCGAACAAGCTTGGGCCATTGATCCATTTTGGACACCCAGAAGTCGATTGGGTCTGGACCATGTCCAAAAATATCGGTTTTGAGACGCAGGTAGTCGGAGACCATGGTCTTAAGGCGGTCTCTGTGTGCCTGATTTGTGCCCTGCCTTGCGGGCGTTGGTGAGGTGGTAAATAACGATTGCCACAGGTCACCCATTAGGCTTTTGTCACAATGCCTGCTGCTACTGCTACTATGGCTACTTGCTACTCTACTGCTGTCACATTGCTGACATTGTTGCACCGTGACATTAGAAGTTGCAGCAGACACAAAAGATGTCTCGAGTTGATCAATGAGCATGGTCTCAAATCCCTGCATTCTACTGTCAATATGTGTGGGTGGAAGGAATTTCATAGTTACATAGTTTGTAAGGCCGAAAAAAGACGAGACGTCCATCCAGTTCAGCCTGTTGTGCTAAGGTGTTGATCCAGAGGAAGGCAAAAAACCCCAATGAGGTAGAAGCCAATTGTCCTCATTTTAGGGAAAAATTCCTTCCCGACTACTATCTGGCAATCGGTAAAATCTGTGGATCAATGACCCCTTTCCAGAATCCTAGACACTATAACTTGTTATATTATTACGCTCCAGAAATGATCCAAATCCCTTTTGAACTTGTTAGTGATTCCCATGACTAGTGTTGAGCGATTATTATCGACAAAGTTGAATCGGCCGGGTTTTTATGTGATCGGATTTTTTCGATACTTTAGGTTAAAATCTGCGATTATCTATTAATACTCGCCTTTTCAGCGTTCCTGTCATTTTTTGGACGGGCCAGCAAATCACCTTACAGAATAGAGCTGGGTGAGACTGGGTGTGCGGAGGCATGAATGGGATGTGTATGTTTGCGATTGGGCTGGAAAAATACATGGACCTGTTTTACATGAAACGCCTTCATGTTCATCGATCGTGTATGTCTGTGTTATAAGAGCAGGACGTGTGCTCGGTCTCTGTCAAACAGACAGCGAAACTGTTCTATTTGTTTCACAATACATCTTTGTTTTAGCTGGTGACATTAGAAACTTGGGTAGATTAGAGATTTGCGATTTTAGTTACTTAGGCTGAGGATTTTAAATGAGCATCTAGCGCTGTATCGCCTCAGGGGGTGTGAGGGGGGGACCGGGGGCTTCGGGACGAAACCACGACGACAGGCTCTTTAAAGGAGGAAGTGGATATTGTGCAGCCCAGTCCGGTTTAGAGTTTAGACCGCATTGCAATGGGTTTTTTTAACACTTTTTGGGGCAGTTTTTTTTGGTGATGAAAATATAAGTGTATGTTGTTCAGCCTGCATTAAATTTGAATTCAGCAATTTTGTAGTCACGCAGGTGTATTTGATAGGTGAAAACACCCATTTTATTATCCGTTTATATTTCAAATAGGTGTTTTTTTCACTATTTGCGGGCAGGCTCGCTTTGTCCATAGTCCACCTTGACTTAAATTGAATACAGAATTTTGTCGTCACGCAGGTGTATTTGATAGGTGCAAAAACACCTTTTATTATCCGTATACATTTTCAGATAGGTGTTTTTTTCACTTTTGGGCAGGCAGCTTTGTTCATAGAGCCACCTTGATTAAATTTGAATACAGCAATTTTGTCGTCACCGTAGGTGTATTGATAGGTGCAAAAAATACCTTTTATTTTCCGTATACATTTCAGATAGGTGTTTTTTTCACTTTGGCGCAGGCCAGCTTTTTCCTTAGGAGGCCACCTTGCACTTAAATGTGGAATACAGCAATTTTGTAGTCACCGCAGGTGTATGTGTTAGGTGCAAAACTCCATTTTATTATCCGTATAATTTCAGTAGGTGTTTTCTTCACTTTGCGTGGCCAGCTTTGTCATAGATCCACCTTGCTCTTAAGTTTGAATACAGCAATTTTGTTGTCACCGCAGGTGTATTTGATATGTGCAGAACTCCCACTTTATTATTTGTCTATCACATTTCAGTAGGTGTTTTTTTTCAAATTGGCGCAGGCCAGCTTGTTCTAAATCCACTTGCACTAAATTTGAATCAGCCAATTTTAGTCGTCATCGCAGGTGTATTTGATAGGTGCTAAAAAATACTTTTATATCCGTTACATTTCAGATAGATGTTTTTTTCACTTTGGCGGCAGGCCGCATTGTCCATAGAGCCTCCGGTGCATTTTTTTAAAATTTGAATTTCACTGCAGTTTTTTAGTTCACCGCTGGTGTTTTGATAGGTGCAAAAAACTCCACTTTTATTAATCCGTATTACATTCAGATAGTGTTTTTTTTGTTTCACTTTTGGCGGCAGACCAGCTTTGTTCATAGCATCCACATTGCACTTAAATTTGAATTACAGCATTTTGTAGGCAACGCAGGTGTTGTTTATTTGATCAGGTGCAAAAATACCTGTTTATTGATCGTATACATTTCAGATAGAGTGTTTCTTTTTTTCACTTTGGCGCAGGCCAGCTCTTGTTTATAGATCCACCTTGCACTTAAATTTGAATACAAGCTTGTTGTCGTCACGCAGGTCTATTGATAGGTGCAATAAAATACTGGTATTATCCGCTTACACTTTCAGATAGGTTGATTTTTTTTTCACTTTGGCGACAGGCCAGCTTTGTCCATAGCAGCCACCTTGCACTTAAGAAAAAAAAAAAAAAAAAAATAAAATTTGTATACAGCAATTTTGTATTCACCGCAGGTGGTATTTTGATAGGTTGCACAAACACTCCACTTTTATCTATCGTATACATTTCAGATAGTGTTTTTTTCATTTTGGCGCAGGCCAGCTTTGTTCATAGCTCACCTTGCACCTTTAAATTTGAAAATTGCAATTTTGTGTCACCGCAGTGTATTTGATAGTGCAAAAAACACCTTTTATTATCTGTAACATTTCAGATTAGGTGTTTTTTTTTCACTTTGGCGCAGGCCAGCTCTTGCTCATAGATCCACCTTGCACCTTAAATTTGAATTCAGCAAATTTTGTCTGTCACCGCAGGTGTATTTGATAGGTGCAAAAAAATCACCTTGTAGTTATCCGTATACATTTCAGAATAGGCTGTTTTTTTTTCACTTTTGGCGAGGGCAGCTTTGTTCATGATCCACTTGCACTTTAAATTTGAATACAAGCATTTTGTCGTCACCGCAGGTGTATTTGATAGGTGCAAATTACCTTTTTTATCCGGTGATTACATTTCAGATAGGTGTTTTTTTTCCCTTTTGCGCTGGCCAGCTTTGTCCATTGGGCCCCCTTGCACTTTAAATGTGATACAGCAATTTTGTAGTACGCATGTTGTGTATTGATAGGTGCAAAACTCACTTTTATTATCGTATAATTTCAGGTAGGTGTTTTTCACTTTGGCGGCAGGCCAGCTTTGTTCTAGATCCACTTGCTCTTAATTTGAATACAGCAATTTTGTTGTCACGCCAGGTGTATTTGATAGGTGCAAAACTTCCACTTTTATATCTGTATACATTTCAGATAGGTGTTTTTTTTCAAATTTGGCGAGGCAGCTTTGTTCTAAAATCACTTGCACTTTAAATTTGAATATCAGCACTTTTGTCGTATCGCATGTGTATTTGATAGGTGCATAAAAATACCTTTTATTATCCGTATACATGTTCTGATTAGATGTTATTTTTCAACTTTGGGCCGGCCAGCTTTGTCCATAGAGCCACCTTGCACTTAAATTTGGAATACATGTTTTTATGTCACCGCAGGTAGTATTTGATAGGTGCAAAACTCCACTTTTATTATCGTATACTGTTCTCAGATAGGTGTTTTATTTTTTTTCTTTGGGCAGACCAGCTGTTATAGACTCCACCTTGCATTAAATTTGAATACAGCATTTTGTCGTCACCGCTGGTGTATTTGATAGGTGGCAAAAAATACCTTTTATTATCCGTATATACATTTCAGATAGTGTTCTTTTCACTTTGGGCAGGCCAGCTTTGTTTATAGATCCACTCTGCACTTAATTTGAATACAGCAATTTTGTCGTAACCGCAGGTGTATTTGATAGGTGCAAAAATTACCTTTTATTATCCGTATACATTTCAGATAGGTGTTTTTTTTCACTTTGGCGAGGCGCTTTGTCCATAGAGCCACTTGCATGTAAATTGATTACAGCATTTTGTATCACCGCAGGTGTATTTTGATAGGTGGCAAAATCCACTTTTTTATCCGTGATTACATTTCAGATAGGGTGTTTTTTTCAATTTGGCGCAGGCCAGATTTGTTCTAGATCCACCTTGCACTTAAATTGAAAATAGCAATGTTGTAGTCACGCAGGTGTTGTATGTGGATAGGTGCAAAAAACACCTTTATATTATCTGTATACTTTTCAGATAGGTGTTTTTTTCCTTTGCGCAGGCAGCTTTGTTCATAGTTCCACCTTGCACTTAAGTTTGAATACAGCAATTGTGACGTCACCGCAGGTGTTATTTGGATAGGTGCAAAACTCCACTTTGTTATTATCCGTATACATTTAGGTAGGTGTTTTTTTCATTTGGTGCAGGCCAGCTTGTTCAATCAGATCCACTTGCACTTAAATTGATTACAAGCAATTTTGTGGTCACGCTGGTGTATTTGATAGGTGCAAAAACTCACTTTTATATCTGTATACATTTCAGATAGGTGTTTTTTTCAATTGGCGCAGACCAGCTTTGTTCTAAGATCCACCTTGCATTAAATTTGAATTACTGCAATTTTGTCGTCTGCAGGTGTATTTGTTGGTGCAAAAAATACCTTTTATTATCAGTATTATTTCAGATAGGTGTTTTTTTCTTTTTCACATATGTCTCCAAAAAATTGGGATCTCGCAAGAGAAAGAGGAGTGACTTTTGATCACTATATTTACTTTTTTGCCAGTTAGGCAATACTTAAACTCTATCGTTCTTATCTGTAAAAACACTAAAACGTATCTTTTATATATATATCTCTAACCTCTATAACCACTGTTTTAATTACTGATCTCTACCTCATTCATTTAACCCTTTTTGTTCTGAAGAAGCAAAAAGCAAAAAGTTGGTGGAGCACACTATTAACAGGAGTGCTTATATCTTAAAGCAAATTCCTAACTATAAGGAGATCCCAAGCTACCACCTGTGCCACTTCGTCCCCAATTCAGGACACTGAACAAATAGGCTCCCCTTGTGACACGCCCTGCAGCAGTGGACACTTGTAGACAGAGATGAGAAATCCAATTTAAAACGTTCATTATCTGACCTCGCGACATGTTTTCGCCGCCTAACATGGCTTCATCAGGGTTAGAGGGGTCAATACATGTGGTCTGAGTCACTTTTTTATATCGTATTAGGTAAACCACCCATTCAGGTGCTCACCAATTTAGACATCAGAGAGTCCACATAAAGCCAATCCCCCTTCTGGCTTCCTGCACGCACACTTCATAAACATGTGGTGCTAAAACTGCCACTGCTCTCATGAGCAAAAACTTCAGACAAAATTCACCTCCATTAACGGGCTTGCGCCCCATCGTCCCGTACTGCCAGCGCCAACACCACACACCTGAGCCCTGACTGTGTGGCCTTCCGTCTCACTTCTCTCATATTATTGCAAATGCGTGGCTCACCTAGAATGAACTGAGAGAATAGGAGTAATATTTACAGCACACTACAAATTTATTCCAACTCCAATCAGCCTTCTCTTCATGGTTAATATGCTATTATTCATTGGTAATATAAATTCCATTGTTCAATAGACTAATGTCATATTAAACTTCCCTAAAGCAACTTCTCCTTTATATCTAATATGCATATTCAGTTTAATAGAGCTGCAGGCCCAAATTAAATACATGTTCCATTTGTTACTGTATAGTATTGTTCAAGACTATTTTCTTAAATCACTTGTCTTTTAATGTAATATTCATTAATCATTTTAATTAATGCTGTAGACTCTATGCGCTAGCACTCTCTCCTCCACAGTTTGACCTCACAACTTCCCCATTGGAAGATTCTCTCTTCACGCTACAGTGGCCTCCATTCAACGTCACAATGGGAGCATGCAAAAAATATGGGCATGAAAAATATCAGTATCTTCAATGCCATCTGCATCAGTTGCTCCCTTGCACTAGATCTAGCTCTGCATGCAGAAACAATAAATCTATAAGAGTATGGGTACAGACTGGAATAGGTACCCAATCCACTCTCGGGGCCGCAGCTCGCCACACACTGCGAGGCAAATTCCATTGCAAAGCCCTATACTGCATCCCTTAATTGTTAAATAGAAACCGTGGCCTGCATGATGAATACCTATATCATTACAGGACCCAGGGGGGAAACTGGGGAAAAAATAGTGCAGAAGGGGGAAGGGGGGGGGGGCGCGAGGGAGTTGGAGGTGAGGAAAAAAAAAAAAACCATGTGTGACTCTTGATGCTTCCATAGTCTTTATATTCAACTGGGCATATATCCACTAGTCGTATGTATCAATATATCATTGTTTCATCAGAAATTATTATTTAGGGATCAGCAAAGATCAAATAAATGCGAAAATGAAAAGCCTTCATTTAGGCCGTTAGTTTCAAGGTATTGAGTCTGTATATCCTTTTGGCCTATTCAGCCAAACAAAACTACAACCAGACGCCCTTTCTTTCCCCTAGCTTTTTCACACAGATGCCCAAAATTTTAGCACTCTTTTTCGCCATTATGTACTTCCTAATGTGTCTTTGCTAGGGGAGTGTCACTCTAGTTTTAATAGTACTCAGATGTTTGTGATCAATGGACGAAAAATCCTGTTATGGTTTTTCCCACATATGATTCTTGGGGAGGAACATAGCCCATAAATACCCTCTGGTTTTACAATTGATGAATTGTCTTATATCAAATCTTCTCTTATCAATGGGAATTAACAATTCTTTAGTTTTCCATATGAGATGGACAAATGAACAATTGCAACAGGGATTATGAGCCTACCACCGGGGACTGTAACCATTTTTTTTTGCCTTTCCCTCAAATGACTATGTACAAATTCATCACTAAGATTTTGTCCTCTTATATAAGTGACACTAGGGTATTTAGGAATCACCCTCAGAGAATGACTGGATCTGCCTTCAGAATGTTATGCCATATGTCTTCTAAGTTAGCTCTCATTTCATTAGCTCTATCATAAGGTACCTTAAATGAATTAAAATCAGTTTTTTCTTTCTTCTTTTTTACTGATTAATATAATGTCCTCTGTCACTGTCAAAGCCTATTAATCGCCTTCTCAACATTTTTTTTGGGTAACCCTTTGCCTGAAAACCTGCATTTTACTATATACATTCTTCATTGAAATCCTTATTGTGGAACAGTTTTCTACGAGCCCTCAGAAATTGGCTTTTTTTGAGAAGGTGGTTGCGGTAGGAAAAATTTAACAAACTATTAGTAGCGTATATTTTTCCACAAATTTCTTTGTCTGAATCTGCTTTTTTTCATTCCAAACATTAATTTAAGGCCAAAAAATTAATTTCTCACGTTGAATTTCAAACGTGAATTTCATCAAATTTCTTATCATTGAGTTAGATACAAAATCCATGAATAATTTTTACTACCATCCAAAAAATCAAAAATATCATCAATTAAAGCGTCCCCAAATAAAATCGATCTCGTGAATATTTCAATGTGTTCAGAAAAAACAATAGCATCCTCCTACACCTATATAAATAGATTAGCAAACTTGGTGCACAGACAGTGCCCATGGTGCTTTTTTCCTTTTATCTGATGATAAAAGGTGCCATCAAACAAAAAAAATAGTTATGTGTCAAAACAAAAATCCAATAACTGTAAACAAAATCATTGTGTTCCTTAAACTTGTGTACTCTTGTGTTCAAAAGATACTTGATTGCTTTCAAGCCCAGATCATTGTCTGATGTGTTATGTATAGGGTTCTACATCTAAACTTGCAAGAAGTGTACTATCACTCAACCACTAGATCATTAATTCTCATCACAGTATCCTTCGTATCTTTAAGATATGAAGAAGGCCGTGTCAAATGGGCTTCAGTATACAATCAAAACATAGTGCTAGGTCTTGTGTTAAATTGGTTTCTACTGAGATATCGGTCTT
Source organism: Phyllomedusa bahiana (assembly GCA_025379985.1). Lineage (NCBI taxonomy): Eukaryota > Metazoa > Chordata > Amphibia > Anura > Hylidae > Phyllomedusa > Phyllomedusa bahiana. Next base: position 22,817 of record JAODAL010050439.1, read on the forward strand.
CCTGGTATTGGCACTACCTCTTTATGCAGTTTGGGGAATGCATCAAAGGGAGCAATAGTAGGATCACATTTAGATACATTTTTTCTCCTCCTCAGTAATTATTTTTTACTCATTCCCAGATCCAAATTCTTTTTATTCTTCTGATACTCATTGGTTGGGTCTTTTGGAAGCTCTCATATGTTTCTTGAATCATGAGTATTCTCTTCAACTTAGAGTGGGCGACGAATCGATTCTAACGAAGAGGAATTCGTTTAGAATTTCAGGGGAAAACTTCGGTTTCTGAACGAGATAGTCGTAGTTTGTGGTTACTTAGGCGTGAAACGACAGTGTGCTTTGATGATAATAAATGGCTACGAGACATGGCCCGCTACATGGGGCAAGCACTTGGGAGGAAGAAGGGCATAGCCTGCATGACTTGTGCAGAGATTGAAACCAACAGAGGACGGCGGGATTCTGTGGCTCACTGCACTATATAAGTCGGGGCGACGCGGGAAGCTCACACTCCTCTCCCTGTAATGCTCAGGGATGGTGCTGCCGCACGCTGAAATGTGATAGCTCTCACTGAAGAACTGATATTTATACAGCGATTTGTGTGGGTGTCTCAATTGTTCTCAGAGACTGTTCTCTTACTGTTCAATTTCTGATTTTTTTGGGGTTATTGGATTCTGAAATCCAGTGTGCGTGTTCCACTGCAGCTGCATAGTTCATTCCAATATCCAGTGAGATCTAAGGCCAGTTCTGTTGTATTCATTTAAAGAACAGGACGTTTTTTAAAATTCACAATACCACAATCATTTTGGATTTGCTCCAATTCCATTGCGCAATTTACCTCAGGGGTTAATTAAGCGTTGTTTTGTGTGTGCTGACCCAAGAAACCGTCATTTCAACGCCAATAATATGTACCTTTTTCCTGTGAAACTCACAAGCGAAGGTATATTACATTTTTAGCTCTCTTGTTGTGTGGCGTAGAAAAAACACGCATTTGTAACCACGCTACAATTGCTACTAGTTTGTGGTTTGCTCAATTCTTTTCGCAATTTTAATCCAGGGGTTAATTATGCGAAGCAATTGTTTTGTGGTGAGCTGACCCAAGAACCGTCATTTTCAACGCCAAAATATTACATGTTTCCTGTAAAAAATTACAAGTAAGTTAATTAAAATTTTACTCTTGTTGGTGGCGTAAAAACACCAATTGAAAACCCCCTACAAACTACTGTTGTGGTTCTCATTCTTTTCCAAATTTTCATCCGGGGGTTTAATTAAGCATTGTTCGGTGTGCTCCCCCAAAAACCTCATTTTCAACCAAAATATAACATTTTCCTTAGCATAATTACAAGCGGGGTTTAAATTTTACAATTTTATCTCTTGTTTTGGCGTAAAAAACCCCAATTTGTAACACGTAAAAAAGCTATATTTTGGTTGCCAATTCTTTGCGAAATTTACTCCGGGGGTTAATTAAGCTTTGGGTTCTGCAGTTGTACCAGAAAAAAAACTTTGTTTTTCCCCCGCCACAAAAGAAATTCGTAGCAAAAATTCATATCCAAAGGGTTAAATTTAAAGCCTGATTGTGCTTTTAATTCATAAAATAACAGAGTTTTTAAAGCACCAAAAAAATTTTTCCTGCCCTTTTGTGGGCCAATTTTTCCAAGGTTCCCCATGTTTCATAGGGGGTTTCTTTTTGGCGTCAAATACGGGGGTGTGTATTTACAATACGATACTTCATAAAACAGGCTGTCATTTTAGAAAAACATTTTTTCCCAGAAGGGGCAGGCTCTCACCTGCAGTGCAGAGGAAAAAAACATTCCCGGACGGGTCGCAGCACACAAGGGACGTGCAGCAGGGGTCACTCGGTGAGCACAACCCACTGTCACTAGCGCCATTATGCTGCAACCCAATGTTTTTGTTGGTTGACTGGGTCATCCACTTCCCCCAGATACATCTGACAACCCAGCCAAGATCGGGGGGGAACGTCAGACACAACCCTTATTTGGCAGGGCCCGAAGCGGTCAGGGCCCCCCTGCCCTCAACCCGCCTCGTCCCATCCTTCCCTCACCCCAAAGATCTACTATGTGGCGGGTCAGGCCACATATAGCGGGGATGAACTTTTTGGGGAGGGCTCAGCACTATTTTGGCACGAAGAAAGGGGGCCAATACCCCCTGCTTCTTCAGTAGGGGCAAAGTATAGTTTTTTAAGGGGCAGGGAGTCATGTTGTGAGGGTCAGCCCTGCATCCCCAAGACCGGGATGGGGACCAGTACGATGAAACACAAATAAGATGATGTCCCCGACCGCATTGGACCCTTTTGAGGAAAGGGGCTTCATCAGCAGGAAAAGAGGGCGCAGCTTGCGCGTCGGCAGCGGCGCGCCAGCAATGGGTCGTGTGGCCGTAACGAATAGCAAGGGGGGTGGGGGTGGGGCCAAGCGGCCACGGGGAAAAAAAACCCGCTTCGAGGCCCAAGAAAGAGCGGCACAGGGGTCCGAGGCAGCGGCACAGTAGTCACTCAGGCGGAGCGGGCGGTAAAACCGATCCGGCGGTTGGGGCGTCTTTCCCAAAGACACCGAGGACCCGAAAGGGTATATGTAGAATCTGTAACAAAAGTAAGCGGGGCCGGGAGAAAGGTTGGGCCCCACGGCCCTGCTCAACACATCAGCGTCCCCATCCGGGGGCCTTTGGGAAAAACGGCTCAGTTGGTGGCCACCCGCCGCCGCACAACAGCAGAGCAGCAGCGCCAGGGGCACGCATGCCATTGCAGCCAGTAAGGCTCCCCCACCCTGCAAAGGGGCTGTTTCTCTTTGAATCATTCCCGTCCAGATGCTCCTGCCCTTTTAATCAGTCCCCAGTCGTTGAGTGAGGGGATTGCAAAAGACAAATACGCCCAAACCCACCAAAGGGTCAGCAGGACCGGCCCTGTCCAAGTTGTTTACTGCATCCCCCCTTTTCCCAAAAAGGGACTCTGCCCAGAAGGAACTAATGGCTTGGGGACCGAGATGAGAGTTCCAAGCCGAATTTCTTTTCCAAAAAAGGCAGTACCACACTTCATAAATATTAGAACAGAAAGGGGGCCCCTTGAGCTTATCGGTTTGTTCCAAGGTGCAGGGAGCCGGACGTCTGGGCTGTGACGCAGTCACGGGTAGTTAAAATCCCTTTTTGGCTCATTGGGGGAATTGCCTCCTCCCAGGGCACCCAACAACTTGGGCAGGGAAAACCCCCTTTCTCCTCCACGTTGTCAACGGGCCCTGGCCCAATGTCCACCCCCCCTCCCCCCCCACCCCCCACCATCTCAGCCCCACAAGTAAAAGCCTCATACCACATATCTAGGGGACAGCGGGTCCATTTTACACCTGGCTTGCCCCGGGGAACAAAGTCAACAGGGGAGGAACGCCCACCTCATACAGCAAGAAAACGAGTTGGGTTTTTCCGCCCAAAATGCAAAAGGAAACCCTGGTGACACAATGGAGGAACATGGTGTCCGCACTGCACCGAGGAGGGTTTGGCCATGCCCCCTGATGGGCACGTGTTAATCTGGTTGTGAAAAAACCTGAATCTTCCCCAACCAGAAATTCTGAAAATGGCCAGGAACTGTTCATGCACTTCATCCATTTTCCCACAAAGCCGGGAAAACCCCCCCCGAGTTGCAGCGGCAAACGGCCCCCCAAACACCTGAAAAGCTTGTTTTCCCCCCGTTGGAATTCCCCTCACATTTGGCTGGATTATGAACAAGAAAGGGCCCTTAAAAGTTTTTTGATGATCCAGCGAACAGAAGACTCCCCGTGTAACTTGATTAGCCGTTGCAGCTCATGCGTACACCTCCGTTTTTTTTTTGGGCCATTGAGGAGGGGCCATTTTTTTCAGTCGAGGGGTACGGGATGAATAACTCAATCCCCCTCTTCATGTCCGGAAAGATCTGAAAAATCTTCTGGGCAGGGGGCGGAGACGTGGCACTACATCCGCGGCCCCAAAGAATCCATGGAGACGAAAGGAGGGGGGGAGGAGGACATTGGGAAAACATTTTTGGGGAAATGGTGGATTTTCTACCCGGGGCAAGGAAAGGGGGAGAGGAGCACTGGAGGAGGTAAAAGGGTTTTAGGAAGATGGGCAGATACCCGCAACACCGTGGAAGATACAGTGAGGAGGGGGAGCCCCCCGAGTTTACTTGGCAAAGCCCCACATTGGTTTGCCTGGCTAGTGACAGCCGAATAGTCACATCCGCAAGGGGACTTTGGTTCCCCCCCTATTGGACCTAGCCCACCGGGCCAAAAGGGGGAACCTTTTTTTCACTCTTAATGGAGACAAAATCAAAACATAGGGAAATCACCATATCAGTTTTGGGCGCCTATTGCGGGTTGTCCCTCCCCGACAGGTTTGACCGGGGGTTCTTCAGCCCTCACATATATGCTGCGACGCTGGGGAAGGGGGTGGGGGAGGAGCAACCGCTCCACAGCAGCAAACCCAAGTCGATCACTGATGGCAGCTTCCTTCACCCCCCTATAAGGACAGTCACCAGCACAGCACAGGACCCGGGGGCAGTCCCGAACCAACAGGTGGTGGCCCACTTGGACGCACTTTTGACACCCCCGTTAGAAGATCCG
>JAODAL010050440.1:0-27405 GCA_025379985.1 Phyllomedusa bahiana
GCTTTTAAATCCCTCTAATTTCCAACAGCTAACTAGGATTAGAAACAGAATTGTTTCTATCAAATATCTGTGAAATGTGGTCTGGTGGAAGAACCGTAACACAAAATCAACAGTGTTCTTCCTTCAGTCCCTGAGATTTACAACAACCCAGGAGGACATGCAATTGATAGTTTTCAACAAACTATCATACAAATGCACGATAAGCGTCAATCTGAGATGCACTGAGTGAAATAGAAGTATTGAAAAGTTATGTGGATTACATATGGCGGCCTTCACACCACTGAATACACGCGCAATTTACTATAAAATATGTATAACACTATATGCGTACAACTGAGCTCATTGCAGCAAACAAACGCACGGACTTCAATAAAATTATTGAAAAGTTATAGGGATAAGTTATGCTGGTTTTTGGGAACACTGACGGAGTGATTGCAATAGAACTGTAAAAACAAAAGGGACAATTTTGCCTCCTTTTAGAAGTCTGCTGGCCAAAAGAAAATGGTAAAAAAAAATGCTTTTTCAATTCAAGATCACAGAACACACTGAGCTATACAATATCTCCCTTCCTTTCCAAAGCCTCTCCTCTTGCCACACCCTCCCCTCCCCCGCAGCCCCGTGGCTGCACACACCAGTTTATATCTTTAAAACTTTCTCTAACTAAATAAGAAGTGAAATTCTCTAACTATATTCTAAGCTATCGCTAGGTGGATGGTTTCTTGTATTAGAAGAGACTATCTCTTAGAGATATTAGAACAGCTATTGGTTTAAACACTGAGACATCCTGCTGTGAAGTGTCATAGACAGAGAATGAGCTGAACAGGAAATGCAGTTGCATAGATAAAACGAGGTCACGTGATTTTTGCAGCCAATGAAATCCATACACTGCAAAGTGGTGACGTTGTACATCATCCTCACCCCCCTCTATCCTCTGAGCTGATTGGCTGGCCTCCAAAATGACAGAAAACGCTGAAAATGGCGCGATAGTAATAGATTATCTGTAATATTGTCCCCTAAAATATCGCGTGATCGGAAATTTCCAATAAGCCTAAAAACCATGCTGATTTCAACTTTTGTCGATAATGTCGCTCATCCCTAGTTGTGGATGTTGTCTGTCTGGAGTTGTCTGATTGGGTCACAAATGTGGGATACCACAGTGGTCAGTATTGGGAACCCATTTTAATGTACTTTTTATGTCTAACAGAGAAGAATTGTAATATTTGATGATACAAAGCTCTGTAAGGTAATAGTCACAGAGGAGAATAATATTACAGAGAGATTTAGGGAAGTTGAAAGCTTGGGTGGATAAAGGGCAAATTAAGTTTAATGTGGATAAATCTAAGGTCATGCATTTTGTTGGGGAATAAAGGTGCAGTTACTAGAATAATATTGGGTAAAGCAATTGCTAAACAAGTTAGTTATATTAGTGGACAATAGTTTTAAATTTACTGACCCGTTCCAGGCAACTGCTGCCAAGGCAAATGCAATCATGAGTTTCGTTAAAAGAGGCATAGATATTCATGTCAGGATCAAAGTTTTTCCTCAAAGAATGGGCTTTTTAAAAATCTATGGTTTTTTTTTTATACAGTTCTGGGCCCCAGTTTGTAAGGAGAACATAGCTGAACTAGAGTAGGTGCAGAGAAGGGCAAGCTGGTAAAGGGAATAGGTGGATTGCCGTATTAAAACAGTCTGTTAAACTTGGCTTGTTCATCTTGGATACAAAATGGCTGAGGGGTGATTTAATTACCATGTACAATGGAGAAAATAAATATTCAATACACTTGCAATTTTTCAAGTTTTCCTACCTACAAATAAAGGAAAGGTATGTCATTTTTATCACACCTCAACTGTGAAAGACAGAATCTAAAAAAAAAAATCCAGAAAATCACATTGTGTGATTTTCAAATGATTCATTTACATTTAATTGCATGAGATAAGCATTTTATACAATAGAAAAACAGTGCTTAATATTTGGTACAGAAACCTTTGTTTTTGACCAAGTTTGCAGACACTGCAGCATTAATTTTAGCCTACTCCAGATCTTTCAGGTTTAAAAGATGACTGCCAAGGCTAAACAGCCAGAATGGTGCAACAGATTTCTTCAGGAGTAAATGTGCTGGAGAGGCCCTGGGTTCGAAGTTCCAGCCACCAAGAGTTGCCCAGAAGGATGGATGTGATCATTGATGGGAGCAACTCACCTAAACGGCAGAAAGCCACTGTTGTCCAGCCAGAGGAACTGTGTTGGAGGTGCCACCAAATGGATGTGTGTATGCCTCATTGTCCTCTTAACAGGACCCCTGAGAGCTTACATCTTCAAGCCCTGGAGTTTCAGGTGGGTGGAGCCTCATCACTGGCTGACATGGACAGCATGCAAGAGATGCCCAAAATACACCAAGACCGGCTAAGACTGTTCCTGTTGCATGTGATACCTGTGTTGGGATCCCGTTGTGATTATTCATATGAGGACTTGGTGGGAAAGGAGGTCAAGCTAGTCCAAGGGGGGGGGGGGGTTCTAAGTCGTGGGACCGTATATGGGACTTGAAAAGCTATGAAAAATGTTTGGCATTTTAAAGCTAGTTATAAAATCCAATTAAAATTAAACTTATATAAATCCCCAAACAAAATTATTTCAAAAATTACTCCCTTACTTTATTTTAAATTTAAAAAATTAAAACAAAGCATAAACATATAAATTCAAATTTTATACCCCAAAATCTAAATTTAAAAATTCTTCCCCTTTTTACGTTTAAATTTTCCCCCCCGGGCCCCTTTTGGGGGGCACCAAGGGGCAAGTCTGTGGAAAAAAGGGGGGCTCAATAAAGGGGGCCCCCCCTTGCCAATAAAGGCGGCCCGGGGCCGGCTTCTTCCCCGCCTGAGGGGAAAATTTCCCTTTTTTTCTGGGGCCCCCCCTTAAGGGGGCCCCGCACCCCCCCCCCCTCCCTTTCTCGCTAAAAAACACTGTTTTAAAAAATAAACCCCCTGGTTTTTGGGGGGCCCGTTCAAAAAGCCCCCCGGCTTTTCCCCCGGGGGGGGCCCCCTTTTCAAAACCCCCCGGGGTCCTTTTCCCCCCCCCCCTCCCTTTTTTTTCGGGCCCCGGGCAGGGCTTCCCTCTCCGCTCAGGGGGGATTTAAACCCATCCGGAGGTGGAACTGGGCAGGGAGGTCCTGAGCTTTTTTAATGGAAAAAAGGGGGCCCCCCCCTCCCCCTGGGTAAAAGGGGGCCCCATGAAGTTGGGGGGGTGCCGTGGAGGGGGGGGGGGTGGTTTTAGGGGGGGGGGGGTTTTTTTTGGGGGGGGGGGGGGGGGGGTTTGGGGGTTTTGGGGGTTTTTGGTTGGTGGGGGGGGGTTTTTTTTTTTTTTTTTGGGGGGGGTTTTAATTTTGGGGGCGGGCCGGGGGGGCCCCCCCCCCCCCCCGGGGGGGGGGGGGGGGGGGGGGGGGGCCCGGGGTTGAAGGTTGGGGGGCGGTTGTGTGGGCTGTGGGGGGAGCTGGTGGTTTTAGGCTGGGGGGGCCTGTGTGTGAGGTGGGGGGGCTGTGTGTGGGTTGGGGGGTTGTGTGTGAGGGGGGGGGGTGTGTGTAGCTGGGGGGGTTTTTGTGGGTGGGGGGGCTGTTTTGGGGCGGGGCTTGGGGGGGTGTGTGTGGGGCTGGGGGGGCCTGTGTGTGTGAGGCTGTGGGGGAGCTGTGTGTGTGAGGCTGTGGGGGAGCTGTGTGTGTGAGGCTGTGGGGAGCTGTGTGTGTGAGGCTGTGGGGGGGGGCTGTGTGTGTGTGAGGCTGTGGGGGCTGTGTGTGAGGCTGGGGGGGGCGCTGGGTGTGTGAGGCTGTGGGGGAGCTGTGTGTGTGAGGGGGGGGGGGCCGGTGTGTGTGAGGCTGGGGGGGAGCTGTGTGTGTGAGGCTGGGGAGGTGTGTGTGTGAGGCTGGGGGGGGGGCTGTGTGTGTGAGGCTGGGGGGGCTGTGTGTGTGAGGCTGGGGAGGCTGTGTGTGAGGCTGTAGGGGCTGTGTGTGTGAGGCTGTGGTGGGCTGTGTGTGAGGATGGGGGGGGCTGTGTGTGAGGCTGAGGGAGACGGTGTGTGAGTGGGGGTGGGGCGATGGGGTTGGCAGAGGGTGGGGTTAATGTGGGGGCGGGGCGATGGGGTTGACAGAGGGCGGGGCGATGGGGTTGGCAAAGGGCGGGGTTGATGTGGGGAGGGCCCAGATGCTTCACCTGTATGGGGCCCTGAAATTTCTGATGGCAGCCCTGACCACTACAGTCTCAGGTGGAGTTAATGTGATTGTCCTTAGCAACCAGGTATCCTCTGCACCTACTGTTGTAAAAACTTATGAATTTGAGTGCTCTGCAGCTAAGCGTGAAGTGTCTGAATCTCATTTGGTACATGTGTCTACCAGTGACGCCAGCACACTATGTGAACATGATTGTAATGTGCAAGTTGCAGGTGCGCCCCTAGTGGCAGTAGTGGACAACAGTACAAGTAGTACAGCTAGTGCATGTCCAGTGATTGGTAGCCAGCTGGAGAGTAAGGCTACTGCTACAGTTTTTGTGTGCAGCCCTGAACAGTCTATTCCAGGGAAGTGGCTCTGTGATGGAGATTGGATTGTGGCACTGCAGGAAATGAAGGGACATGTCTTTCTGGAACATGTAGTCCATCTGAGTTCATTTGTTCCAGTAGTTGCTGTATTTCCAGTAGCTTTTACTGCAACGGTCACAAACACTACAGTGATGGTAGTGATGGAAAAAGTGAGCTGCTAGATTCACATCTTAAGAAAAAGCAAAAATTCCAGTTTCCTTAATAAAACAAAATCTTTAATTCCAAGTCTAAAACATCACAAAATCGCAAACAGAAATATGCTTATGCTATTCACATCATAGCATAATTTCATACGTCAGAGATACATTTAAAAGGGATAAATCCTCCAATAAAAATCAACATACAAGATCACGACATAAATCTGATACTGTTGAGGAAAACTCACATAATTACACAAAATTGTCAATAATGTATAATAATTAGAGATGGGCGAATTGATTCCAACAAAGTGGACTTCGTTTAGAATTTCAGGAAAATTTTCATTCTGAATGAAGTCGAAGTTTGGGGTGATTCGCGGGAACGAAGCGTGTTTTTAATTGATAAAATGGCCGCAAGCACATGGAGTTACATGGGGCAAAGAAGTCTGGGAGGAAGAAAAGAGGACCCTCAATGACATGTGCAGAGATGAAGCCAATCAGAGACCTGTGGGATTCTGTGATGTCACCGCACTATATAAGTCCGGACGCCATGCTCGCTCCTCACACTCCTCTCCCTGTGCTGTAGCTGCTGCAGTAGCTGAGATCTCACACAAAAGAAAGACCCTTTATACAGCCATTTTTGGGGGGTGTCACAGCCTGTCTCAGAGACTGCTTTCCCCGCCCCCCCCCCCCCCCCCCCCTCTTAGGTTCTAATTTTGATTTTGTTATTGGAATTGAAGTCCAGTGTGCGTTCAATTCAGCTGCATATACATTTTAATGCTATCTGCTCAGTTCTAGAGCACATTGAATATCCAAGGGTTATCTAAGCCGGTTTTTGCTGTTGTATTCAGTGAAAGAAACAGCATTTTTACAATACACATACCAGTTAGTTTTTGGCTGCTCATTTCTTTTGCGCAATTTATATTCAAGGGTTAATTAAGCGTGTTTGTGTTATTGTAGTCAGTAAAAGAAACAGTGGTTTTTGACGCCAAAAAATAAATTTTTCCTGGTGATTCCTATAGCATAATTTATATCCGAAGGTTAATTAAGCGTGTTTTTTTGCTTTTTTAGTCAGTAAAATACACGGCGTTTTAACACGCAACATACCAGTTAATTTTTGGCTGCTCATTTCTTTTGCGCAGTTTATATCCAAGGGTTACCCAAGCCTGTTAGTGGGTTGATTGGTTGTCTAGGTCATCCACTTCCTCCCAGATGACATCTGACAACCCCAGCCAAGAGTCGGTGGGAACATCAGACACAACCCTTAGTTAGCATAGCCCAGGAGCGAGTCAGTGGCCCTTACTTGTCCTCAACCCGCCTCTGTCCCATCCGGTTCCCTCAGCCAGAGATCTACTATGTGGTCTGGGCTCAGCGTCACTATACAGTGAGGATGAACAATTTGAGGAGGACAGTCAGTAGCTAATTGGCAGTGAAGAAATGGGACGAATATCCCTTGCTTCTTGCAATAGGCAGCAAAGTATAGATGTGGAGAGTGGCATGGGAGGTCATGTTGTGAGGGGTCAGCCTCTGTATACCAAGACCACCGAGGAAGACAGCAGTGAAGATCAAACAATAATCGATGATGATGTAACCGACCGCACTTGGGAGCCGGGGTGAAGCAAGGGGTTTTTATCATTGTCAGGAGAAGAGGGTGTAAGCTTGGCTCAAGTGCGTGCAGTGCAAGTGGGGAGGTGGGGGTGAGTCAGCAGGGTAGAGCAGGCGAGGTGGGAGCAAAACGATGGGGGAGAAAACCCCATTGCGGTCCAAAAGTAGCGGGACGGGGCTCACGAGGCAACGGGGGTATAGTCATTCAGTGCGGAGCGTTGGCGGGGAAAACGCTACTCGGGGGTGTGGAGTTTTTTTGTAAACACCGGGGGAGCCGAATATTGGTATAGTGAGTCTGGGGGCAAAAGTGAAGTTGGCCAAGGAGTAACGTTGGGCCCCCGGGGTTTGCATCAATATAGCGCGTCACAATCGGGGGCCTGGGAGAAACATGGGAAGTTTTGGGGTCCAACTACCCCCCGCAAACAGCGCGCCCAAGGGGACTCATGCCATTGCAGCAGTCAAGGGTCCCCACCTTTCCCGAAAGGGGGCTGTTTTCTTTACCTTTTCTCCCGGGCTAATGCTCCCCGCTTTGCTAATCATGGCGCAGCAGTCGTTTAACGGGGGATTGCAAAGAGACAACAGTGGTGTCCCCAAATATCCTAAGGGGGCAGAAATGACCGTGCTCCGTCCAAGTGTTTGGGAAACCTTTCAAAATGGTGGACTCTGCACCGTTTTTAGGAAAACGAAAAGGTTGTGAAGGGATGTTGAGCGATTATTATCGAAAAAAGTTTTAAAAACGGACAGTTTTTTTTTTGGTGATCGGGATTTTTTAGTTTATGCGGATAATTTTTTGGTTTAAAAACTGTGCACATCTATTAAAGGGTCGCGCCATTTTCCGGTTTCTTCCTTTTCTTTTGGCGGGCCCGCAAATCAGTTACAGAAAAGCCGGGGGAGATCTGTGGCGGTTTTCCAAAGACTTGGGGTGTGATGGTTTGCGGGTTGGGGTGGAAAAACAAAATTAAACCTCGTTTTTTCTTAAAAACAGCGTTTCCTGTTCAGCCTCATGTCCTCAGCGTCCAGAGCAAAGGACTGCAAATCTGGTTTTTTCAAAAAAGCTCAGCGAAATTTTTTTATATTTCTTCACGAAAGAAACCTTTACAAATTAGCTGTGACCCCTTCCCAATTTTAGTTAGATTAGAGTTTGGGGGAAGATTTTATATATTTTGGGTAGAAAATTTTTAAAAGGGCACCCTTACCCCTTTTAAAGTAAGGGGGGGGAGGGAGGGGGGCCCCGGCGGGGAACACAGAAAAGCTCTATAAAAAATTTACTGGATAAATTTTCCCCAAGGGAATTAGTGTAGACATTGAAATGCAATGTTTAATTTTTAACAGTTTTCTTTTAAAATTTTTCCCGGGAAATATTGGGCACCCTGAACTATAGGATACATATCTTTTCTGTAAGCGGGTTCTTTTTGTTTAGATGCAAAACTCCACTTTTATTATCAGTATACTTTTCGATATTGTTAATTTTAAATTTTTCCCCCATTCCACCCTTTGTTATATATCCCCCTTGCACTTAAATTTAAAAGCAGCAATTTTATAGTCCCCACAGGTGAATTGAAAGGTCCCCAAAAAATATTTTGTATTTAGGGAAATACAAAACCCAGATACTTTGTTTTTTGACTTTGGCGAAATACAGCTTTGTTAAATTGAGGAAAGTTGTATTTAAAATTTGAATACAGAAATTTTATGTAAACCCCAAGGTGAATTGAAAGGTAAAAAAATTTTCTTGTATTAAAAAACATAACAGATACGTGTTTTTTGACTTTGGCCCCACTAAAAGCTTTGCTAATTGAGGAGCTTGAAATTTAAATCGGGAAATACAGCAATTTTATAGTCACCAAAGGGGGAATTAAAAGGGTCCCAAAAAATATCTTGTATTTTACGAATACAAAAAACAGAAGTTTTTTTTGGCCCTTTGGCGCACTACAGCTTTGTTCATTGGGCACCCTTGAATTAAATTTGAATACAGAAAATTTTATAGCCCACCCCCAGGTGAATTGATAGGTCCCAAAAAATTACCTTTTTTTTAAAAAAAAAAATTCCGAAAAACATTTCGATAGTGTTTTTTCATTTTGGGGCGCGGCCCAGCTTTGTTGATGGTTTCTTTTTTCCCAGTTATTTTTTTAAATTTCCAGCAATTTTTTTTTTTTGTTTTGGGGGAAATTTGGGGAAATAGTTTGTGATTTGCCATTTTTTTAATAAGGGGACTTTCCAAAACTCTTCCATCCCTTCTAAAATTTTTTTATTTCTGAAATGGGGGCAAATTTTTAAGGTGGAAAGGGGACCCAAAGGGGGGGGTTTAGCACATGGAGGTTAGAGGGTACGAGAAAGGTGCTCCTTCCAGTGCTGGGGGAAAAACAGGGCATGCCAGGGGAATGGCCCGTTGCAGGACCGTCGGGCCTGTCTTCGTTTGGGGGTTCGGGCCCTGTGAATCTCAGTAGCGAAAAAAGGTCCCCAATCTGTCCTTCAGTGGTTAATGAAACTGCATCCAGATTTCTTACCTCCCGCCCTCCAGTCAGGGCCAAAAAATTTTCGTCATCAGCTTTCCCCAGCATGGGAAAAAACTTTGGAAGCACCCCAAATTCAACTGGGTTTTCCCCCCAAATGGGTTTAATCCTTTTTCTGAAGACCTTTTTGATGACAAAATGGGGTTTGGGGGTAAAAAAAGGGCATGTTAAAAGTCAAAGGCCAAAGAGGTTCATTTTCTCTGCTCTGACGCCCTTTTTTGATGAAACAGAGGGAGGAAAAGGAAGCCGGCAATCGGAAAAAATTTCCCGGGGCCGGTGGGGGCAACCCCCTTGCAGTCCCTTTTTGGTTGTGGGCCGAAAGCTCCTGGATGAAAAAAATGTAGGAAGACGAAGTCACCTGTTTTGTTTGATGAGGGAAAATTGCGGACCCAAACGGGGTTTTTTCCCAGCAGAATTTGCTTGCGAGCGATCATAAAGGGGACGAGGGGGAAAAGACGATGGGGAAAGGCCCAGTACGGGTTCCGCCTCAAAAAGGGAGAGGGGGGGGTCGAAAAGGCCCGCTGATATGATTCGCCACCCCACATTCAGCGCAAACCCCGCTCCTCGATTATCCCCCGGTAAAAAAGGTCTAGGACCTCTAAAGGTTTGGGCCTTCTTTGAGCAAGCCTTATTCACCAGGATGTATAGGGCCGCCTTTCCCGTAAACGCAAAAAGTAGGGGGCCCAAAAAAACTTAGGGGGTTTTAAAACCACCCAACATGTCTAGTCAAAATGCAGCGAATCCCAGATTTTAAAATGGAGGGCAACACTTGGCCAAAAAAAGGGCCCAGGACCGACGCGGGCCCCCAAACCCCACTGTCAACCCTTGTTTTCCGCCCCCCTCCTCCCGCCACCCCAAAAGCGTTTCTCAGTCCCCATGTCCCTCAGAGTCATGATCAGGGATCACCCTCCGTCAGCCCCCACCTTTCGCCCGGGTACCCCGGGCACCCCAGAGACCCTTTCCTCCCCCTTTCCCCCTTCCGCCTTTTTGACGACCTGCATCCGTTACAGCGGCCCAATTTTGCACCCAAGCCTTCGGGTTTTTTAAGGTTTGGGAGCAGAATTTAAACACTTTAACCCAAACCATCCCCCGCCAAAAGCCTGAATGTCGGAAATTTCCAGGGGTTTTTGGCCTTGGGAAAAGTTGCCTTTCCGGGTTGGGGGGAACGATGGTTTCCCGCACGTCCCTGGCCCTTTCCTGCCCCAATACCCGGATGCCCAGCAGGCATTTCTTTGCAGAAAAGCCCTCCCTGCCTTCGCCCGCCCCGTTTTCTCTAAAATTTAAGCGCGGGTTTTTGCATCTGGGGGGGACCCCAAAAGTCCCCTCTGACCACCCACACAAAGGACTAGGTTTTTCACGGCCAAGGCCGTTTTTTATCTCTGTGCGCTACTGGGTGAGCGGGTGGTGTCTCCGGGGGGTGACGGTGGGTCTCAGGCTCGGCGCACGCTCTTCAAAACCACAGGGATTTTGCGGGTTCTTTCCCCCAAGGGGCCCCTTTGGGGCATCAAGTGCCCCGAGAAACCAGGCCGTGGTTTAAAATTAAACCGTCTTGGAAACCGTCCACCAAGGTCAGGGCGTGGACGGTTTTCCGCAACGAGGAACCCCAGGTGGGGGGTGCCAAAAAACCTTGTGGGCCCGGCAAGGTGGTGTTTCGAAAAATGGGCGAAATCCCCGTGGGCCCCCTTAAGAAACGGTTTGGGGTGGGGGCACATCCTTGTGTGGAAAATGTCATGAACCCCTTTTCGTTTCCCCCAATTTCTAAAGCCCGGTTTTCCGGGGGCTGGCTGTGTGAGGGGGGGCTCAAAGTCTAAGTTGCACTTCCGCCCGTTGCCCCCCTGCTCGCCCCCCTGGGGGTGTTTTTGCAGCGTAGTCAGCCCCCGTTTAACCGTCTCTTTTTTGACGTTGGCAACCGCTTTGGGCTTCCAACCCCCCACATGCTCCGCGATTTTTTGGGAGCAGCGGGAATGCCCTTTCGCAGTAAGGAAATGATACAAGGCCGAAAAACAGAGTGCGGACCCGGGGGGTGTTGAGGGATGGGGAGTGAAGGCAGGGGGAAAAAGCTTGCACCCTCCCTGCCCGTTTTTGAAGAAGCCACCAAAAAGGGGCAGTGCGGACAATTCCCCTTTTCAGGGTTGGAGCATTGTGGTGATCTTAGTTCTGGAAAAGTCGTTGGACACTCTGAAACAAAAAGGTCCCGCCAGCGACGGGGAGGGGACGGGAAAAGAGGGGGAACGGAAACCTTTTCTCCCCTTCCCAAAACCCAAAAAGGGCCGACAGTTTCAAATTTCAGCGGTCTTCAATTTGGGGAAGTGGGGTTTTGGGGGGCCCCCGAGTAGGGGCAAGGTGGCGCATTTAGCCCTTTAGGGTGCATCCCTCTCCCGGAATTTTAGGGCTGTGTTTTAAGCTGTGCAAGAGGCAGCCCGGGAGGAGGGGAGGAGGATTGGGGGAGGAATTCCCAGACACCCACCGTTACCGAAAAGGGCCCCCGCCCCTTTGGGAAAGAGGTTGGTGGGGAATTTGAGGGGAGGAGGGAAAATGAGGAAGTTTTGTTTGCTTTTGGGGCCCCTCGACCCAGAGGCTTGGGAAATCAAGGTCCATTCTCAATGAAATGGCCCTTTGGTTTTTCCATTTCCCTCCACATGACCTGCCATTAAAGGGCCCTCAAAAAAAAACCCAAAAGTTACTGGGGGGGCCACCCTTCCCTTGATCCCCCGGGTTTCAAAACAAAAAAAACAGCATTTTCCTTCCAAACCACCCCAAAAAGAGGTAAAATGGGAAAAAGGAGACCTTGCCCGATTGATTTTAAAATGGAAAGGGCATCTGTTGCGTTTTGCTTACGTTCCCCAAAAGTTACGGTTTGGGAAAAACATCGCGCCCTTGGCAGCAGGGAGAGTGCCCCCGTAGCCGTAAGGGGGAAACAGCAGCAGCAGGCGGGGGGCCGAAGGGCCCAAAGGGTGACCCTTTGGGAATCTTTGTTTACCACCTCACCAACGCATGCAATGCCGGGGAACCACATCCAACACACAGAGAAAAGCTTAAGATCAGGGGGCACGACTATTGCGTTCAACACCCATGTTTTTGTTGTGTTCCGGAAAACCCCAAATAGTTCTGGGTATCCCAAAAAGGAAAGAATTTGGGCCCCCGGGTGGTCGTCACGCCCCTAGGGTGTTTTTCCCGCCCCGCAAACCAGCGTTATTCTGAGCGGGGACCCCTTTAGCACAGTGGGGAGTCATTACGACCAAAACGCCCTTCCCGGGTCTCGCCCCAGATAAGTGGGTGTTTTTTTACTTTCTTTTAAGTGAATAAGGCATGGTTTTCTGATGATGTTTTGGCCCCAAAATTTCGGGGGTCACCGATTTGTTGCGGGGCTATAAAATTCCCCTTTCAAACAAAAAATGGTCCTCTTGAAAAAAAATTTTTTAAAATGATCATTTTTCCCGCAATTTTTATTCTCTTTTACCCAAAAGTTCATTTTGTGGTTTTGCTGTGAGGGGACTGTAAAAGCAGCAAGGTTTTTATGGGCAAAAAACCGTATTCCCTTTAAATCAATTTATCTTAGAAGTTTTGGGATTGTCAATTTTGTTTTGAGGGGCATGTTTCTGTGAGATACCCGCAATAATCCCTGGTCCCCTTTGGAACGAAAAAGTGGTTTTTAAGTGGGAAATTTTTCCCTCACAAATTTTTTTAAAAGTGGTGAGAAGTTAAATTTTTTTAATTTTTTTGGGGCATGTGTTTGAACTGCAGCAAATTCAGGTCCTATTATAAAATTTAAAATTTTTTTTCAAACAGCCCTTTTGTTCTTCACAAATTGTAAAAGTGGCCCCAAGGGGTCTGTTTTGGGAATTTTTTGGGGGGCATTTTGCTTTGAAAGAACCCAATTTAATTACAGGCCCTTATTAAAAAAAATTTGTTGTTTTTTAACGGGACATTTGTTTTTTCACAATTGCCCAAAAGTGGTAAAGGGTAAATGTTTTGAATTTTTGGGGGTTTTTGTTTTAAAACTGAGCTTTTTACTAAGGTTTTATTATAAAAAAAAAATTTTTGTTTCAAAACAGACTTTGTTTTCAAAATTGTCAAGGTGGCTCAAGGGGGGATGGTTGCTGCCCAGAAACGGGAATGGGGTAGGCACTGTTAATGGACACATATTCCCAAAAAAAAATTTTTTTTTGCAAGTTCTTTAACATGGCTATCAAATCCCTGTTTTGAGAAAAAACCTTTTTAATAAAATTTAAAAAAAAGAAAAACAAAGACATGGTGGGATTCCATCCTTTTTTAAAATTTTGTTTTCTAAAATTAAATTAAAAAAATAAACTTGCTTTGTACAAAATAGCTGGTAAAAAAATTCCTTAAATTTGGGAAAAGGGGGAGGTACGGGAAAAAGGGAACCAGATGTAGGTTATTCAGGGACGGGGAGTATGGGCACGGACAGAAAAACAAAGTACAGAGAAAATTTCCCCCTTCCCGAAACGTTGAGTAAAAAAAGAAAAAATGCCAAGAAAAAGGGCCCTGGGTGGAAAACAGGAGCGTTAACCCCCCAGTTTTTCCAATTTGAAGCCTTTTGGGTCCGCACTCAAAAAGGGGGGCCGCTCCCCAGGACAGGGCCCAGTATATGCCCAGTGAAAATTAAAATTTGGTGGTTGAAAAAACTCCTTTTTCCCGGCACTTTTTTAAAGTGGGGGTCAGGGGTTTTGGGGGTAATCCCTGGGGCCCCAGGCATTTTAAGTCAAATGTCCAGTTCAACAAAAAATGGTGTGGTTAAAAAGGACCCCTTTTTTCCCCGCATTTTTAAATGTGGGGGTCATGTTGGTTTTGGGGCTATGTTTGGGGCCCCGGGCCCGTTTAAGTCAATGTCCAGTAAAATAAAAGGGTTTGGTTGAAAAGACTCTTTTTCCCCGGCACTTTTTAAATTTGGGGGTCATGGGTTTGGGGCTATGCTGGGGCCCCCGGCCGGGTATGTCAATGTCCAGTAAAAACTAAAATGGGGGGTTGAAAGGACCCCTTTTTTTCCGGACTTTTTAAATGTGGGTGGTCATGCAGGGTTTGGGGTAAATGCTGGGGCCCCCAGGAAAGATGGGTCAATGCCCAGTAAAAACTCAATGGGGGTTAAAAAGACTTTTTTTCCCGGCACTTTTAAATCGGGGGGATCATGCGGTTTGGGGCTAGGCTCGGGCCCAGGCATGTATAGTCAATTCCAGTGAAACTAAAATGGTGGTTGAAAGACCCCTTTTTTCCCGGCATTTTTAAATCTGGGGATAATCCCAGGTTTGGGGGAAATTGTGCTTTCCCAAGACAGGGATATTAAATTTGCCATTTCCCAATTTAAGTTGTTTTGGTTCAAATCTTTACTGCCTTTTTTGGCATTTTTAAATTTGGGGGGTGTTGCGGGTTTTAAAGGGGTTTATGCTGTTTAAAAGGGACGGGATAGGGGAATGTTGTGGTTTTTTTTTCTGTGGTTTTATAACCTAAGTGTGTTCCCCTAAGATGTCTATATTTACTTTTTTTTTTTCCCTAGGGGAAACTCTAAACTCTATAGTTCTCTACTATTAAAAACCCAAAACGTAAAATTTTTTTATATTTTAACTCTTAACCTTGTACACACTATTTTTAAAAAAACCTTTATCTCTATCCCCCATCCCTTTAAACCCCCTTTTTTTCTGAAAAAGGGAATAACTCCCTTTTTCATTAATTTTGGTTTGGAAAACCCCCCTTTTAACAGGAGGGGCCCTTTTTATCTATAGCAAAAATATAGCTTGTAAGGGATCCCAAACCAACTACTTTTGGGGAGCGTCCCCCAAATTTTTATAGACAAAGAAAAAATAAGGCCCCCCCTTTTGAAAACCGTTCCCGCAGGGAGGTGACACTTTTTTAGGAAAAGGTGAGAGATCACAATTTAAAAAGTCATGGGCCCGACCCCGCCGAAATGTTTCCCCCAAATAACTGGCTTTTTCAAAAGGGTTTGGTCTGATCCATGTGGTCTGAGATCACTTCCCTTTTATATTTTGTTGGTAAAAAAACCCCCAAATTTAGGTGCTAACCCAAATTTGCCATCAGAGAATCCCCAAAAAAGCCCCCTTTCCCCTTCCCCGCGCGAAAACTCTAAAAAATTCCTGCTAAAGCGCCACCATGCTTATGGGGCCCAAAAACCTTTTAATCAAATTGCCATTCCTAACGGGGGTTTGGGCCCCCTCTTTTCGTATGCCCGTGCCAATGAAACCCGCCCCCAACAAACACCACGCCCGACTGTGATGGGGGTTTCCCTTAAATTCTCTCAATTTTTATTGGGGGGGCCGGGGGTGCCTACCTAGAATTTAATAAGAGATAGGAAAAACATTTCACAGCACACTGCCATTTTTTGTCAATTCCCCTAAGCCCCCCTTTTTTCAATATCTAAAATGCATTTTTCAAAAGGAATATTAAAATCCCCTGTACAAAAGACCACTGTAAAAATTTTCTTCCCATAAAGCTCTTCTCCAAAGTATGTTAAAATGATATTTATTTTTCCCAAAAGAGCTGCAGGCCCCCTTAAATAATGTTCCCCTGCATTGTATAGTATTGTCCCCAAGACTTTATTTTAAATACTTCTCTTTCAATGTAATATTCATACTTTATTTTAATTAAAAATGTGGCTCTATGGCTAGCCCTCCCCTTTCCCCGTTGACCCCCAAGCTCCCCCTTTAAGATTCCGTTTCGGCTCACACAAACCATTCAATCCACCATTCCCAATGGGGGGCTGCAAGAAATCCAAATCCCAAAAGCCACCACTCCGTACATCCGCCGCACTAGACCAGCGCCCAAGCAGGAAAAACCCAAAATTTTTCATAAAGAGTACATCCCTGAATAGTCCTTTTCAAAAGCCATATACAAGCCCTCCCCTATCTGTTAAAATAAAAACCGTGGGGCCCCCTTTATGGGAAAATCTGTCACTTACAGGGAAACTCCTTTTTTGGGTTTTCCCTGGGGGCCCGTTTAAAGATGACAGATATTCTACTGAGGCCCCGGTTTCTAAATTTTAAAAGATTGGGAGCCATGTATATTGCTTTTTAAAAGGGGTATTCATGGGATTTATCATTTTAGTAGGATTTTGGGTTTTTCCTGCTTTGCGGCCTGGGCTAGTGGGGGGGATGTAGCTGGATGTGGTGGCATTTGGGATGTGGATTTCTTGCATGCTCCCATTGTTGGGATGGGGAATTGGGAAAGGCTGGCTGTGAGGGGGGGGGGGTTTGGACAGAATTTTTCAATGGGGGGCTTTTTGAAAGGGAGGTGTGGAAGGGAGGGTAAATAGAGCCTACAGTTTGTATTAAAAAGAGTATGAATTTTTACATTGGGTTTAAAGGGGAAGTTTTTTTTTGAAAATAGTCTTGGGCCCAAAACTTTAAAAATTTCAGTTTGGAACATGTATTTAATGGGGGGCCCGCAAACCCTTTTTGGAAAAGAATATGATTTTTTACAACCTAGGAGGAAAGCTTTTTGGGAAGATTTAAAATGGCAAATGGGGCTATTTTACCCGTTTGGGTTTATTTCCCCAAGAATATGCAAATTTAGATATTGAGAGAAGGGGCTTTTTGGGAAAAGGGCAAAGATGGCAAATTTGCTGTGTAATGTGATACCTAGTTTTGCTTAGTTCCCTTTAAGGTGAGGCAGTAGTTTTCAATAAATGAGGAAGGAGATGGAAGTCCATACAGTCCCGGGCTGAGGTGTTTGTTGGTGCAGTGCAATTTGGGGGGGCAGTACAGTAAGATGGGGCGCCCAACCCGTTTTGGAGATTTGGGGAAAGTGACTGAAAGGGTTTTTGGCTCTGGGGGGCTGGTTGGGAGCTTTAGCAGGGGTTTTATGAGTGTGCGCGCAAGGAAGGGGGGAGGGGCTTTATGTGGTTCTCTAATGGCTAATTGGAGGGGCACCCGAATGGGGTGGGGTTTATTAAAATGATATAAAAGGAAGTGGAAGGGTCAGGACCACTTTTGTTTGGACCTCTAAGCCTTGTAAAGCCCCGGTTGTGGCAAAAAAAAAGTCGGGGGAGGTAGGGGAAGAGTTTTAAATTGTGTTTAAAAACTGTTACAAGGGTCACCCGCCCGCGGGGCGGTGTTTACAAGGGGGCCTTATTTGTTCTGTGCTATGAGTTTTGGGAACCCAATGCCAAAGTTGGTTTTTTGGGTCCCCTTTCTGAAGCTTGTACCCTTTTTATAGAATAAAGGGTTCCTGGGTTAAAAGGTGGGGTTCCCAGGAAATTTATGATTTGGAAAAAGGGGGTTATTTTCCCCCTTTCAGAAGCAAAAAGGGTTAAATGATGGAGGATAGAGGGTAAGGTTTTTAAATAGTGTGTATAGAGGGGTTTAAAAGTTGATTATAAAAATTTGTTTTAGTGTTTTTTTAGATAGAAAAAACTTTATAGGGGTTTAAGTTTGCCTATGGAAAAAAAAAAAAAAAAAAAAAAAAAAAAAAAAAAAAAAAAAAAAAGTAAATTTTAGTGATCAAAAGTCACTCTTTGTTTTCTTGCGAGATTCCCAATTTTTTTGGGGATTATTTGCCTAAGATGTAGCACGTATCCATTTGACTCTTGTGGATGTTAATTCCAGCTTCTCCAGCCCTGTTTGGGTATAAGAATGAAGGTGTTGTTGCTCTCCCATAGACTTTAATGGTCATCGCTCATAATCGACTACTCACTATCGACTATCTTGTCGATGATGGTCGACTATCGACCATCGACCGATGTCGATGGCCAACGCAATCGCTCAACACTACTTGTGACGAGCCGAGATGGAGAGTTCCAAGCCGTAATTTATTTTCCAAAAAGGCAGTACCAGCCCTTCACACATATGTAGAACAGAAGGTTGACCAGTCCTTGAGCTTATCAGTTTTTTCCAAGGTGCATGGCAGCACGGACGTGTGGAGCTGTAACCACGGTCAGGGCCAGTACATGTCCTTTGCGGTCCACTGGGTGAATGTGCTTCCTGCCCAGCCACACCAACAACTTGGACAGGAGACGTCGCTTTCCCCTCCACGTTGTCAAACTGCTGCTCCTGCGCCAATGTCCGCCTACTCCTCCTCCACCACAACCACCACCATCTCAGCCTCCACAAGTACTGCTCCATTATACTACACCTGGCTTGCCTCGGTGAGCGAAGTCATACAAGGGAGGAACTGCTCTGCGTCATGCAGCAAGAAATTCATGTGTGGCTTTCTCCGCGCCAACTCGGTAACAGACATGGTAACGGACAATTTGAGGAACATGATGTCCACGCTGCACCGAGGAGGGATGGTCCATGCGCCCTGCATGGCGCACGTATTCAACTGGTTGTGAAAAGGTTCCTGAAGTCTTCCACCGATCTTCAGAACATTCTGAAAATGGCCAGGAAACTGTGCATGCACTTCATCCATTCCTACAAAGCCAGGCACAACCTCATCAAGTTGCAGCGGCAGAACGGCCTCCCCTAACACACTCTGATATGCGATGTTTCTACCCTTTGGAATTCTAGCCTGCACATGTTGGACCGACTGTATGTACAGAGAAAGGCCATTAACGATTTTTTGATTATCCAGGCGGACAGGAGTACTCCCCTGTGTAACTTTGATGTCAGACAGTGGTAGCTCATGCGTGACACCTGCCATTTGCTGAGGCAATTTTAGGAGTCCACGTTATTTGTCTGTAGCCAGGACTACGTGATGATAAACGTCATTCCACTGCTTCATGTCCTGGAACAGATGCTGAAAAATCTGTCTGGGCAGGGGACTGGAGACGTGGCGACAACATCTCGTGGCCACATGAGTCCGGTGAGGACTGAACGGGGGGAGGAGGAGGACATTGGAGCACAAGCATTTTCTGGTGAAATGAGAAGTTTTTCCACCCAGGTGACACGAGAGGAGGAGCAGGAACAGCTGAAGGAGGTAGATGGAGATGAGGAAGACGAGGCAGATGACCCGCAAGGACCGTGTCAGTATACAGTGGAGATGGAGGCAGGGAGCCCCTCAGAGTCACTTGTGCAGATGGCTGATTTGCCTGGCTAGTGACAGCCGAATAGTCACCATCCTGCAAAGGGATGACTTCTGGCTCTCCACCCTATTGGACCCTTGTTACCGGTCCAAAATGAGAGCCGTTTTCCCAGCTGCTGAGAGGGAGGACAAACTCAAATACTATAGAGAAATCCTCCGTAATCAGTTGGCCGCTGCCTATGTGCGTCATCGTCTCTCCTCTGACAGGTCTGACCGGGAGGTTCTTCAGCGCTCACGTACCACTGCCGCGGCTGCTTTGGGAAGGTGCCACTAAGTCTGGAGCCACTTATGAGCAGCTTCTTTTACCCGCCTAGTGAGGAGGGCACTCGCCAGCAGCAGCAGGACCTGGAGCAGTCCCTGAACCAACAGGTTGTGGCCTACTTGGACAGCACTCTGCCACCCCAGTTAGAAGATCCGCTGGACTACTGGGCAGCCAAACTGGATGTGCGGCCGCAACTTGCCGAGTTTGCAGTGGAGAAGCTGTCTTGCCCGACCAGTAGTGTGGCATCAGAGCAGGTGTTCAGTGCAGCGGGGGCCATCATTACCCCAAGGAGAACTCACTTGTCCACCGGAAATTTGGAACAACTGACCTTTGTCAAGATGAATCAGGCGTAGATCGGCCAGGATTTCCACACACCAATGCCTGAGGTGTCAGATTACATCAGCCATGACGCCTCACCAAAACTTTGAGAAATGAGTCTGGGTTAAAACTACCTGCCTCAGCCACTATTCCGATGCAGTCACCCACCTGATGCCACACATCTGCTGACAGGTTCTCCATCTGCCTACCAACCATCTTTACCAGGGACTGGTATTTACACCCACCTCCACACTCGGTCATTGTTTCACTCTATGACCTCATGCTGCTGTTCCTGGTGCCGTGTCCTCCAGAGTTTGTCATTGTGCCACTCTCTGTCCTCATACTGTTGCTGCTGCCGTCACCTCTACACTCTGTCATTGTGCCACTCTGTGGCCTACTCCTGTTGGTCCACCTCCAGAATTTTTCATTGTGCCACTCTCTGACCTCATGCTGCTGCTGCTGTTGATGATGTCATCTCCACACTGTGTCATTGTGCCACTTTGTGGGCTCCTGATGTTGCTGCCACCTCCAGAATTTGTCAAAGATACACTCTCTGTCCTACTCATGCTCCTCACAAGTTACGACAGACTCCCTGGAACACCCTCTGTTTTCCTAATGCTGTTGCCACCCTCACCACTCTATGACAATGCCACTATGTTTGGTTTTCCCCTTATTTTCACATGTCAGAATGAATGGGAAGGATCAGGATTGTCTAGCCAAAAGCAGGAGTGGATACAGAACACAGAAGACATGTAAATATCCCATTACTTTCATCTCTGTTTGGATCAACTCCTGTGTTGTTTTTTGGCCTTAGCAATACTGGATTGGTTATTGTCCGATTGAAAGCAACACTGCGGATGAAAGGAGGAGAACAAATGATCAAGACGTCAATTGCAAAATTACATGCCACGAACACCCTCGTCCACTTAATTCGGGGGGGCCTCTACAGTATTAGCATTAAACAAAACAGAGTTCTGTCATATTCTGATAGTTAAAGCTGCCTGGCCTCATGGAATGACTCTGTGATTTGAATGTCCCCTTAACTGGCTGGCGATCTGTGGCGGCTCCATAACCTACTTCTGTTCTTTTGACGCTATCATAGGACTCTTAGCCCCTCTCCCATTTCTTTCCAGCTGGCCTGACCGTTACCTTGTCAGACTGTGTTCACCACTTCAGTTTTTTGGTCATTTTGCCATCCCGTAAAGTGCCCAGGAATTTTTAGAGTGAAGTGATACTAAGACGGGCAGCCGTCACGTGCATGTCATACGTAAAACACAGCATTGTTGAAGACAATTTAATAAAAAGCCGTTTTTTTACTATTCTTTAACATTGCCTGGTAATATGATTAACAGACATTAAGTCCCGATAAAGCTGACAGAGTCGCAAGAACAACACATTATAAACCAGACTTAGCTGAATATTCTCCAGCTCTTACAGAGATGCTGAAAGGCACATGTAATCCAGTGTCAGAGCTGACCAGTTGTGAGCCGAAGCTCGTTTGCTGCACAGCAGATGATGCGATGTTTCGGAAAGCTGAGATTCCTTCTTCAGACATGCACACTGCAATGACTCACTCCCTTAAAAGCAGATCGTACTCATGAAGCAGGTGAGTATTAACTATTAGTTAGACATCATGAATCATATAACATGACACTCTTTAAGTGCTAACATTTACCTATCCTAATCTAAATAAACATGAATATATTTAGTATAACTTTAATCTACATATCACTAACACTTTAAACATTACACCATGTTAGAAAAACATTATAAAAACCATCTTAAATTAAAAACCTCATTAGGGCCCTTTGGTATCAATGTTTCCAATTTGTCTATCCAAAATGCCTCACGTTGGAGGAGCTTAGATTTTAAAAGATTTTCATTATGAGCAATTATTTCTTCCAGGACACACCATCTCCGATCACTAACTGTGTGTTTTAGGTCATAAAAATGTTGAGCTAGTGTGGTTTCACCATAGTTTTTGCTGGATTTATTTCTGTTGGTTTGTATGTTAACTTCTTTGCTTTTGTAATTACGTATAGCAGATTTGTGTTCTCCTATCCTTAGTTTGACTGGACGACTCGTTTGTCCAACGTAACATTTACCACATGGACATTTAATTAAATAAATTATATTCCTTGTATTACAAGTAAAGTGACCATAGATTTGTATATTTGTGTCAAGTTGGTAATTTAAGGAAAAAACATCAAAAGTCTGTTTCATCATTACATTCTTATTAAGCTCATCAGATAGTTTGTTAAACTGCTTTTACTGCTATACATCCTTATCAAAGTATCAGATATCTCTCACACAGCTTTTCTTGAGACAGATGCAGTGTCTGCTAACACAAAGAGATTCCAAGGCCTTCCTCCTCCCCCCCAGATGATACAGAGGAGAGCTGGGAATGGTCATATCAACTAATGCTTCATACTAATGCAAATTATAACTTATCTCTATCGACCCGCCATTAACCAATCATGTAGTTATATGAATAGTCATGGTGATTAAAAAGTTCTATTGGAATGTAATTTAACTGTGAAAAAAGCAGATTCGTGGGCCAAACAGAAAGTGTTCGGTCAGTATTTCTCGAGATCTCCGTCTGTCCGGTAGCAATTAAATAATATATTTTGTAGGAGGGGCATTTAATTGGATAAAGGATGGAACAAAGATAATTTTCAGACCTGATTTTTATCAGCTTGACAGTAGTGCTGTGCCTCAAAATGCCCTAGACTAATCCTCCAGGGGGGCTGAAGCTACCATCACTGCACGGCTGTCCTGGAGTGCCCGAATATTTGGGGTCTGAGCACACCCCACAAAAACAGGTAAGTTCACAGATTTTTATAAAGTTCTGGACTTACTGTTTTTTCGGACATTCAAGTGAAAGTCTGTGGTGGTTGTCGCCTCTCTTAAGCGTGACCTGTGTAAGGCGATCATGTTGCCGCCGTGTGCTGCTCTGGTTCACAGTGATGTGTATCAATTGTCGTATAACAGTTAAACGCTACCATTAATATCTCTGCTTGTGTGCTCTGTAAAGTATACGTGACTGGATAGTGTATTTTCCTTTCGGTATCATATATCAGAGTAGACCAGGAGCTGGGCTCCTGATGGGAAAAAAAAATTAGATATTAGAGATACAGTCCCTAATAAGCGACCCGGTAGCGTAGTTATAGACAGATGATCTGAATTTCTGAAGAGAGCTGGTTAAAGAATATCCAAACCGTTATAGGTATAGACAGATGACTCGTTTTGATAAGCCTGTATACAGATGTATAGACAGATGATATTTGAAATATACCTGCTGATGGAGCAGAAGCCATTAATTAGTGTTAGGTAATTTAGGGAACTATCTCAACATACACTTTTGTTAATTTGTTTCTGTTTTACTCTAGGTAAAAAACTGCATCATGGTTAATTTTATATTCAAGCTACACACTTGTTAATCTTTCACACTGAAATTCGTCAGAGTGTTTAGTTTTGGCTTCTATTCAAAGCATCTGTTAGGGGGTCATAGCTGATATCTTCGGGCACATTTTCTCCCCTCGGCTCTATGGCTTACTGAAAAATTATAGCTGCCAGTCAAAAGGTGCAGTCCGAGTAGTTTGATGCGAAAAAAAAAGTAGTTAAAAATAAAGACTTGAGAGAAAAAAAGTTAATGAAACTCTCTATGTAACGAGTGCATAAATCACAGAGATTACACGCTTCTAACACGACATGGTGCGACAAGCACTGAAAAAGTATAATTACAATTGAAACTGAAGGTAAAAATTAAGAAGGATTTAAAGAATGCATAGGTATACAAGAGTGGAGCTGGCCGCATTCCGAAGAGGGCGGATTATTTTTTTCCCAAACCCACAACCAAAAAACAATGTTGGCTGTGCTGTTGTCATCAAAGTCCGATTAACGCTGAAAGTTTGTGAAGATTGTGGATGAACGTACAACACAGTATTACACCCGTCGGTATTACCTAAACTCCAAGCTCCTCCCGGTAATTCTCCCCTGCAGCACCCTGTGCCAGAACCTCCCATTATTTCCTGTAGCCATTTTAAGTAGAAGTCAAACCCCTTCTCTCATCCAGTAAAGCAAAACCAAAACCGGCCCATTCCACTCCTGTGGGCCATATTTGTAGTCCTACAGCAATCCAAAGAACCCGAAGTTCCGGTTGAAGTTGGAACAGAGCGACCATCTGCTACACGAGTGACATTCTCTCCACCTCTCCTCCGTGCAATTCACATGTTACTAGCTAATGTAAACATTGATCTGCAACTGTCATGTGATAACGTTCTTGCCAGCACACCTGCAACATTACAACAAGACAACCATCACGGCCCCCACAACCACTCTACCCTTTGCTCACTGCTTCTAGGACACGCCCCCTCCCCCCCCTCCCCCCCTATATCCGCTATTCTGACTTTCAATGCTAACGAGAGGAAGACACGGAGGAGGACAAGTGCAATTAGCTACAGATTCCATGTACCACAATCGGCAATCCAAATTGAAGGACTCCGGTATTTTTCCTATTTCTCACAGCCACAGAACTGCTGCTCTAGAAAGATTAACTGTGATTACATTATCCCTCTGTTGGACCCGTATATAATAACGTATTCATGACAATGTGTGTCCGCTGCTGAAATAAAACTATATACTACCTACTTGAAGTGCCCCAAGCGACAAGTTCAATCGACTTCCATTACCCCCTCAATTCTTCTGCATATTTGCGTTCCCGACCATTGACATGTGTACAGGCCATACTCACCGCATTACTTAGCACAAGCCAATTCCTTCCAGTAGGCAAGGTGAAATACGGTATCAGTGGTACTAACAAACGTTATAGCAACCTGTCCTGAAGACTACATGGCCCCCTTCTCGCTTACTCAAAACCCCTACTCTCCCAGGACAACTTCAACCCTTACTTTAGAGTAAAACTTTCAGTATTCATTGCAAAACTACACCCACATTCCCTCCCCACCAGAACCATAAAAAAAAAACCCCCACCCACTTACCCCCCCCCCCCCCCCCCCCCCATTTTTTTTTTTTTTTTTTTCATGACTTACTCCTAGGCTGCAGCAATCACCACCAACCACCACCATCACCTCCCGGCGTCCTCAGATATTGGATTCCTTTTCTCTGCCGGGTTCTACCTTCTCATCAATCAGCGCAGGCACAATACCCAGATCAACCAATCTATGTGCCTGTTACACCCGAATAAAAAGTCAATAATCCATAATGCCCGATCCCTGAGAAAAAACCCTATGCGTTTTTTATATAACCATGGCATACAGCCAGATCACAGAACACATAGTCCCCCCCTTGCTCTTGGAAAGATCATACCATGTTGCCAGCATCAGAGGCTGGGGATTACTTTTGTGCCTATCATCAAATCCCCCTACAAGAAGACAATGATGAGGACAGTCAGTGCGTTTACTTATCTGGGGAAGAGTTCTGCCGTCGTCTTCACTCTTGGCCAAGGACGCTTGGCTGAATCCTCAGTGAATATCTTCAATTCCTACTCAAGACCTCTAATCCGTGGAAAATTTTTTATCACCAAATGTCTGCAATATTCCAAGCCCATGGATTTGACATGAACACTAAAGCTCACAGAATACTCTTTTCAACGGCGTTTGTGATAGGTTTACTTAAACTCATTTGGGACTTTGAAACTAATCGAGCACAATATGCAGTTTTATCCGATTCAACTTCTCCCATTGCTAAGCACAACAGTGGTTCCTCATGACGGACTGATGAATCCCAACAGTTAAAGAAGTTTGTAATGTGGACCCTATGTTCAAGAGTTTCCCACAGGGCTCTATACTTCAGCTAGACACCATAACTCTACAATCAACCAATGCAAGGTTTTCCTCCCCAGCGATCAACCTACAGACTCTATCGAGATATTGGTTCGTGATTCGGGACCGTTTCCAGAGCGCACACACTGGCGGACAAGGCCGATCCAAAAACTTGTTTTTTACTGCAACCGAACCGGACATATCATGAGGCAGTGACTGCGCTTAAAAGCTCGCAACTACAAAACGGAATATTGCTACCAATGGACAGCAACTACCACAATACCATCAAGCATATAATCAATTTCAACCTCAGTATCAAGTTTTTGCTCTTGATGCATCTTATCCACCTTTCCAACCTCAAGATACCTCCTATCGTCCTCATCCATAGGATTCCGGCAAACCTATGTCTACCATTTTTTTCTCAATGCTTCAGAAAACACCACTGTTAGTCATTCTGAACCCATCTTGGGCCATCAATCTTTCAAATTAAAGGCCAACCCAACTTCCTTTCCTTGTAAAAGAGGCAGCCAGATCAGTTCTGAAACACTCTGACATTCCACCGGGACTGTCATACTTTCTCCGACTACATTTCATGCGTTGAAGTGGGATGGACGACCAAACCCAGACTTTCGCTTAACACTACCCTGTGCCAATTGGATCTCATGGAACCCCACTCCTTCTAGTCTACTTATCTCTCCTACTTACCCAACTAATCTGCTTGAAGCTGATCTTCTACAAACGAGTGAATGCTACTATCAGAGATAGATACTTTCCGAAATGTGATTTAGACTACAATACTACCAATTTCACATGAAGCTGTTCCTGCGCACTAACCGAGAACCAGTCTCACAATGTTTATATCACATCAAGCAACACCAACCTGAGCCCCTTTTGACCCAAAGTACCTCCTGAAAGTATGGTCTAAAGGTCTTGATGTTATTGCATCCTTCAGACCTCACCTGTACATGTCTTCTTGAAAGAGGGTCACCCCGCCTTGCTTGCTCAATATCCCATGACCCATGATCAAGAACAATCTCTGAGTTCACAAAATCAGAACATTCCCTGGATACTGTGTACTCATCCCACTGCGATTCATCCTGCAAATACACCTCAGTTCCTCGTTCGTAAGAAAAGTTATCCTTGGTGAACCCCAAAAATTCCATTTGGTTAGGCTGGGAGCAGTCATTGCTTCACGATTATTGAAACCCCTGTGGTCCCAAAGTCATGTTCTTCTCGGGAAAGTACCTTCTTACGCCTATTCACGTCTAGGGGTTTTGCAATGTCTTTTTCTTTTTCCCAAAACAATCCCTTTTTGCTTTCACTTATGTGGTACTCACCCCACCTGGAAAGGTGTTAAAAGGGGGCACAAAACCACCCAACCTTTGTCAAGCCTCAGGGCTGATAAAATTCTCTTGTGTGCCCTGATTTTTTCACTTTCAATCAAGCTCTTTGATCTTTTTAAATTTGGCATCAATCAACGCAAATCTCACAGTCCCAAGCTCCCAAAGGTGTTTTTAAAAAGTTGTTTTCTCGGGCATTTCATATCCCCAAAAACCTTACGTGACGGGAAAAAAGCTGTGATGCTCATTTCTTTAACGAACAACTAAAACAACTTCAAGGATTTCTAGGGCCCGTCACTTACTGTCGAATGGATACAATGCCCCAGTCTTATGCAAGTTTTTACATTTTTTCAAAAACATTATTTTCCCCCAATAACTCTCATTGAGGCACAAAGTGTTTTAAACCCCTTAAAAATTTTTCCTACAAGTTCGGGTCTGGAAACCGGCTACCACAGCCTTTTAATTTCCCTTTTTAAGACTTGGCCCGCTTTTGAAGTCTTGACCCAAAAAATGAGGGCGTGAACCCCTTTGGGTACAATTTTGCAAGTTTGTCCCGTTGACGGGGGTCCCCACTTGCCTCAGAGCTGCACAAGTTTTTCTTTAAAAACACAAAACATCATTTTTTGGGATCCGGGCAAAATTTTGGCTCTCATGATCTACAAAAGGGATCCGAAACATGCAGCAACCTTTATCTCAGTAAAAAGCGCCATCTCCGTATACAATGCCCATTACTGATGCCGAAAAATGAGATGTACACTTTCAACCCGCCACTCTGTTCCCCCTCTCAAGGGGGAAGATGAAGAGAAGATCATCTACCCGGATGAAAACCAGACTGCAGCGGATGAACCCCTTCTTATGTCTTTAAAAAAAGGGGCCCTTCCCCT
>JAODAL010050441.1:0-27404 GCA_025379985.1 Phyllomedusa bahiana
CAAAAAAATCGCTCAACACTACTTATGTCAAATGTCGGGAAGGGGTTACATTTGGGCTGGTGAGGATTATTTGCCAGGGCTGCTTTTTGCTCCCAGTTCGGCCCTGCTGATGGCTGATTATTTGAAACTCGCAATTCATATGAAAACATTGGCACATGTTATTTTAATGATAAGTATCTAGAATATCAGACTATTGTAAGGTATAAACAAGCTCTACATAATGTCTGTTATATTGGGTATTTACAGGTACTTTTGTGTAATAAAATAAATTCTGTAGTGCTTCATAATAATATAAAATTTCCACTATTTATGTGCTCCTAAAAGTCAGAGATTGATACATTTGATATTTACATGGCAAGCCATCTGTAATTCTTTTCAGGATGATCATGCTAGGTATTAAAGGGGTTGTATTAATACAATTGGCAACAAAAATGCTTTAAAACACTGAAGAAGAAGGTGTTCAGCCTTTGAAACATTGCAACAGCGGGTGTAGTGCACAGAGTGCTACGGCACATCTCCTCATACTATGGACTGATCGGATGGAATTGTTCTTACCCTAATGAGGATGAGCGTGTTTCACCTATCTTGAAAGCTGTTTAAAAGTGCGGTAAGCCTGATGGCTCAACAAAAAGTTGTATATTAATCTTTTTTTATACAAGTAAAGAGTGTTTTAAAGCATTTTTGTTGCCAATTGTATTAATATGAGTATTAGAGGAGTGTGGACTCCTGTACTGGCCTAACTGTGGTGGAACACAAGCAAACAAGGGAGATACATTTGTATTTTATTAAAGGGGTTGTGTCACTACATTAATTCATCTTACCTCAGTCCTGTTTTCTTGGTTTCATTTTGAATCCAGGGGCGTGTTTACTGGCTTCTACTAGGGTGCAGTAGGAGCCAGGTCTGTAGCTATAGCAACCAGTGCTGGCAGCCTATCATGAGAGATTGAATAGGTCTGTAGCTATAGCGACCCGAGGAGCTGATGCAGCCCATACAAGAGGGGATATCTCAAAATAGGTAGGATGCTGTTAATGGACATATATTGCAAAGTGACTTGTTTTTGCAAGATCTTTTACAGAAAAAGCAATCCTTGTAGTGAGACAACCCCTTTAACTTACAACACAATGAAACATGAGGTCTGGACTTTAACCACCGATCAACCATATGACATGCTTTTTAGACAGATGTCAAGAAACTTTATTTTGCAATGAGATAAAAAAGCACCTAAGAATGGTGGCTGCAGAGACAATAGTGAAGCAAAAACTGGATACACAAGGCTGGACTTTGAATATGCCCAAGTTGTGAAACAATAATTTACCCCTAATAGGGCCCCTAAGGTCTAGCTTCATATAAAGCTGACTTTAGGACCAATCACTAGATATACAGTATAAGCGTAATTTTGGACTTATAGTGGTAATGTTTACTGTAATGTGTAATGGTTTATTTTCATAAGCAAGATGGTGGTAATACAGAGTCATTACATGGTGAGAATATGTGGTCATAGTGTGGTGATAACATTTGGCTCTTGTGTAATGGTATTATTCATAAAATCGTTTTTTTTTTCAACAACAGAATGATGATAATGCAGGAGCCCTCTTAACTAAAATTGCCCCTAAAAAACAGTGTCAGATAGTGCCCCAGATGTTCACAGTGCCACACACAATAAAAGTGTTGCCATCTATGCCCTTTACAGTAGTAGTGTCTCCCTGCATGTCCCATGCAGTAACATTGCCACCCTTTTTTGTCTACTCAGTAAAAGTGCATCCTCAGTGGCATCAAAGTAGTAATAGCAGTAATTGTGCCCTGTATTCTGGAATAGTGCCCCTTTGTATCCTTGGACAGTAACAATGTCCACACAAAGTAAAAAGTCACCTTAGTGCCCTCTTCATAGTAATAGTCCCCACGTAGTGCTAACTTCTCATTTATAGTGCCCCAGCACTGCCAATACTCAGTAATAGTGCCGGACGGTATTTGTCCTGTTTTGCGGCCGTCCCCACGGCCGCAGGGGGGACGGCTTTTCTCCGGGATGAGCAGAGAATAGCCCTCCCCCCTCCCATTGAGAAGCACAGATTGTGTCCGAAAACCGGACGGAAGAAGGTGCTTGCTCAATGTTTTGCCGCCGGACCGCTTATTTTCGGCTGTTTTTTCAGGCGGTCTAAAAAACCGCAAAACGACTGAAAAACCCGTGCCGTGGGGACATACCCTTAAAGTGCCCCCTCAGTGCCCCACATATAATTCACACAGTAAATGTGCCCCTTAAAAATTTTAAATAAGTATTTACCTTGTTCTTTTCCATGAAAAGTAGACCAGCTGAGGCTTTCAGACCCTGGCTTGTATGGTCAGTGACATGAAGCTGACAGAAGTAATTATATCACTAACCCAAATCTGGATTAAATCTCTGGTTCCTTATATGCTGAAGGTATAGAGTGCCTGTGGCCTTTAAAGGTATGTTTAGCCATTTAACCCACTCCCCTTGTGTATTTCTGAGTAATACTGTACATACATATAGTTTATTACATATGACATAACTTCATTACATCATCAAAGCTAAATCCAGTGACATCTAAAAAGTCCCTATATGCTGATACTGAATTGTGGAAGTAAACTACTGCAATTTTAATACTGCATTTTTAGCTTCAAACCGGGAGCATGGCTAGGGAGAGGCTGTCGGGGCATGCTTTCCAGGTGCTAAGTCCCATGTGGAGTTAAGGATGAGGGGTGGGGTAACCACACTGCCTTATGCCAGGTTTTTTAGATACACGGTTAATTCAGTCAAAGCAATCTTTGCATCGGGTGAAGGAAAGTCTAATTACAGTGCTGCACAAATTCTAAAGAAGACATATATTTTCAGCATCTTCTATGGATTCTGCTGGTATTGATATCGAATTATGTTACCTTTACTATTGTTCCCTAACTATGTTTACTTTATAATTAGAGTTACACTGGAGCCAGAGGGACATCACTTTTATTGCAGATGCTTTAATAATATGACGACAACTTTAAGTCCAATTGTAAAATGTTAGTCTATAATGTAAGTATTTTATTGAATTTTGCCAATTTTTTCTAGTGTAGTCTGATGTTATATTTTTCATACAGTGTTCTAGATTTATTATCTACCAAATCCCTGATAATAGCAATAAATGAAATGATACATTGTTGAAAGTGTGAATCCAATACACATTATTCTTATACTGCTGCTGTTAGTACGAACATTTATTACGTAATATATCAAACATCATCTGAAGTTCCATTTGTGCAGGTATTAGCAATCACATTTATACTGTCATCCATTACAAATGACTGAAAATGTATGATGCCTCAAATAAAGTTCACAAGGCACATTGTTCTTTCTGTCTCACATTTACCAGATAAATCCATAAGTTCAGCAATTCTTTCCTCAGCTGGGAGCAATGCTAGAATTCACAAGTGAAACAATAAGATATACATACTGTGAGTATTTTCTGTAATGGAGTGGGGGTTCATACTCAGCAGTTTTGGAAAAATGCCATCGCAGTTGTTGATGTAATTTTTTTACCCAAATTAACTTGCTTGTAGCAACCAAATGGCGCATGCCACCCTGTGCTGCTAGTGCAAGAACTTGTGCATGGCTGCAACGGCCTACATACAGTCAGCGAGTCTGTGCACACAGTTTGTATTAGCAGCGCATGATGCATCTGCCATGTGTAAGGTAAAACACAGCATCCATGCCAGCTACACTATTTCTCTACACTTGCACTAACTAAATTAACTTTTAACATAAAATACACTCGCATTTTATGCAAAACTAAAACTACATGCAAAAAAATGACAAAATTAAAGAAATTACTAGACATTTCCAAAATGAATTTAAATGTAACTTACCTCTGAGATCAGAGACCTGACATGCCATCCGGGGGTACGTGGGCTGATGCCTCCTCCCCTTCACTCATGTTTTTGCAAAATGAGGCAGTTGGGGTACAAATTTGTTCAGAAAAATTAAGCCCACCCAATAAATTGACCCTAAATATAGTCAAAACACAGACATTCAAGTTTGGATCCAAAACTTTTTCAGATGTTTAAAACGCATCCATAAACGTACCAGAAAGTGTGGTACATATTTGGATACGCTTTTTAGCCTCCGAAAATGTACCCCATTGTTTCCTATGGGGATTTGACATGCTAAAAACTACTCAAGAATTGACATTTCACTTCTTTGCACGCTTCCGACAAATGCAATATAAAAACATATAAATACGTATTTTGTGACCAACGATACGTATTTTACATTGAAATCAATGACATTGTTAAATATGTATTTGGTACAAAAAACGTAACCAAACACTTACATTTAAAAAATGGTGTGTGAACATACTGTTAAGGTGTGGATTCTAAGGAATGGTGAATATACAGAAAGGACTTATTTTTCTTTCTTCTTGATCCACTTCTTGCTTTGGTACAAAACACTGCATCAAAAATTGCAGTAGCATTTTTCCAAAATATTGTTTGTGACACCACCCTTACATTGTTTTGCTTTCTGGTATCATTTTGTCCAGTTGTTATCTATTCCATAGGCCAGCAGAGACAAACCCTAGATTGGTTA
Source organism: Phyllomedusa bahiana (assembly GCA_025379985.1). Classification (NCBI taxonomy): domain Eukaryota; kingdom Metazoa; phylum Chordata; class Amphibia; order Anura; family Hylidae; genus Phyllomedusa; species Phyllomedusa bahiana. The sequence continues at coordinate 4,578 of JAODAL010050441.1, forward strand.
TTCAACAAATATAATCTGTACAATTAGGATGACAAACAGTCATTAGCAGGTAATAAAAATACAGTACAATGTTTGCAAATGTATCAAGCTGAGTAAGGACATGGATTACAGGAGCCATGTCCTATAGACTGATAAGACTGTGATAAACTTATTTGGTTCAGATGTCAAGCGTGTGCGGTGGCAACCAGGTGAGGAGTACAAAGACAAGTGTGTCTTGCCTACAGTCAAGCGTAGTAGTCATGGTTTGGTCATGAGTGCTTATACAACCTTATACGACCTTATACAAACCTCCAAGATGACCACTGCCTTGCTAAAGAAAATTAGGGTATAGGTACTGGGCAAGCATGTCTCCAGACCTAAACCCTATTGAGCATTTGTGAGACATCCTCAAACAGAAGGTGAAGGAGCACAAGGTCTCTAACATTCACCAGCTCCATGATGTCATCATGGAGGAGTGGAAGAGGATTCCAGTGGCTGCAACCTGTGAAACTAAAGTGAACTCCATTCCCCAGAAAGTTAAGGCAGTGCTGAAAAAAATGGTGGCCACACAGAATATTGACACTTTGGGCACAATTAGTCCATTTATACTTAGGTGTGCACTCCGTTCTGTTTCCAGCAGCTTTAGACATTGATGGTTGTGTGTTGAGTTATTTTAAGGGCACTCCAAATTTACACTGTTATACAAGCTGTACACTGTGTACTTTACTTTGTATCAAAGTGTCATATCTCCAGTGTTGTCCCATGAAAAAAAATAATACAAAATTACAGAAATGTGAGATACTGTATATGTGTGTATATAAATGTATCTGTATATATGTGTTTTAATATTGGAATTTCCAATACTTTGAAAGTTTTTAGAATCTAGTATCTATTGGTTCCAAGAACGCTTGATTTTTCAACTACCATACCTTATGCTTTTAATTTAATAACACTTTTCTTTTGAATCACAAAGTCTACCTCCAATTATTAGGGCATGTCCCCACTGCACGGGTTTTCGGCCGGTTTTTCAGCCGGTTTGCGGTTTTTCAGACCGCCTGAAAAACCGGCCGAAAATTAGCACAATTGTGCTCTATGGAAAACCCGTGCAGCAGTCACCACTGCACGGGTTTTCCGCCCGCGGTTTTGTCGCCGGCGGACCGGCGACAAAACATTGAACATGCACAATCTTCCGTCTGGTTTCCGGACGGAACATGTGCATCTCAATGGGAGGGGGGAGGGCTGTTCTCCGCTCATCGCGGAGAAAAGCCGTCCCCCCCGCGGCCGTGGGGACGGCTGCAAAACAGGACAAATACCGGCCGGCAAACCGGCCGGTATTTGTCCACTGCCGTGTAAACGGCCCCTTAGGGTGCGTTCACACGGCAAAGGACAAAAACAGCTCTGTATTGGCCTCACCCGAGCTGTCATTTCATGCGGCTTTTGGACTGTTTTTGGACTGTTTGGGCTCATCCCCACGGCAGAGGACAAATACTGGCCGTTTTATTCGACTGGTATTTGTCCTATTTTAGTGCCGTCCCCACGGTCGCTGGAACATCAACAATGTGGGGAGTGCTGCACAGGTTTTCCATTTAGGCCCCAGGTAAAAGTTTGCGGACGGTTTTTCAGTCGGTTTGCAAAACTGCAAACCGACTGAAAAACCGTCCGCAAACTGGTGGCAGTGGGGACAAGCCCTTTTTGTCACAAAAACGGTCTGTTTTTCGGCTGTTTTTGAATTGTTTTTGTCACTGTTTTTGTCCAGGTTTTCCCAGTGGTTTTTTAAACTGTTTTTGTCACTGTTTTTGTCCAGGTTTTCCCAGCAGTTTTTGGACTGTTTTTCAAGCTGAATACTGTACAGAGTGCAAAAGTGTTCCTGATTGGTGCAATAACCATGTGATTTTTTTTATCTCCACAATTTAACAATGATGCACAAAGGCCAACTTTTTCACTTTCACTTTAAGCACATGTGCATGTTAACAGCATAAAAATTTGGTTAGTTTAGGCTAAAAAGAGGATTTATAGACTCTCGTTCAGACTGAAGTGCTTTGCAGGACCTTCCTGAGTAAAAAAAAGTGCAAAAGGACCTGCAAAAACACACCCACTAAAGGTGGGATAATTCTTCACTTTGTTTTAAAAAAATCGAAATCTGCCCAAAACACGCGCCAAAAACCGCTTGCTCAGATTTGAGCGGTTTTACATTGACTCCAATGTTAATCTTCCATCTAGAAACCGGTCAGAAGAATGAACATGCTCTATGTTTAGCGGACCGCTGGCGCGGTTTAGCCCCACACTTCGCCAGGCTGGTCCATCCACCAATTGAGAGCCAAGCGGAGCCTGACTCCCCCACTTCTTTCCACCGACTCCAAGGACCCCAAACCGCCAAAGCTAGCGTCCATGCTACCTCATGGACGCGACGCCCCCCACAGCCCCAATGCTCGTTCAAGTCCATCGCGAATATCCAATGACCACAATCCAAACCGACCGGTTCAAATGACACCGTATTTCTCCAAAGTTACCCCCCCCCGATTCCTTCCTATGCCTCACACAAAACCCCCCCTTCCTTGCAAAAAAGGATCCAAACCGCCTTATTCACTTTGATCCGTGCCCTGTTGATCCCTAACGCAATCGCATGCCTCCAAACAATCTGGGAACTATGCGGCCCAAAAGGGTAATATTTCTGGTAAACCCCCAAACCCTCAAAAATCAATTTCATGCCCCTAATAAATTTTCCCTGAAGGGCGCAACCCCCCAGATTTTTTCCCCCCAACGTGAAAAAAAGCCATATCAGGTGGCTTACCCCCAGGAAAACGAATTTCCCGGAACTCCGGCAAAACCTGGCCCCATCTGGGGGCCCCCGTTCCAACCCAGCGCCCCCCCCCGCCAACTCTTCGGGATCCCCAATGTCCCCCACTCACTCGAAGCGCTGCACGTTCCGCTCCCGTGCCCCATATGAAGTCCGAAAAACCAGACCATTCGTTTTCCTAAAATGAAGAAAATACACTAAAAACCCCCAAAAAAGTAAAGGGAAAAAAAGATAAAAAAAATTAATCCTATCCCCCCCTCCCCCCGGGCCCCCTACAAGCCCTGAGCCAAGTGAGGTCGGATATATAGTTTAACGATCCAACCCACCCCCCTTTCTTTCGCACGAACCCGGGCCCCGCCCCCAACCCCGCCTCCGTCCTCCCCCAATCCGGAAGGAAGGGAAGGGGGAATTGAGTGGGAAACCAAAACCCTCCCCGACCGGGGGGAAGCCCGCAGTAAACTAAAACCGAATAAAAAAAAATTTTGGCACCAAAGGGGGCCCAACCCCCCGCCCTTTTTTGCAGATACTCCTGAAAAACCAACCGGGGCACATCCTTGAACCCCTGACCCCCCCCAAAAAACTCAAAACATTGCCTTTTCCCCCCTCTGATTCTTTTTGCCCTTCAATGAAGGGAAAAACCCACATCGCAGTTAAAAACATTTCCCCCCTTAACCCCCCCCATGACGTTCCTACTTGGACTAAAAAATTCCCCCACTGCAGCCCCCCAAAAAAGGAAAACAAATCCCAAACGAAATAAGTTTCCCTCGAAATCTGACTTAAAGACGACCCAATCTACCCCCAATCTTTCCCAATAATTAAAAACCACGGGACGGCGAGTGCCCCCAACCCTGAACCCCACAAACCCTTCAAAACTAACCACTCCAAAGTCTTAGTGACTCCCCATCCCCCTTTTTTTTAAGCCCAAAAGCTACCCCCCTCCAAACCTCGACACCCTCGAAACCGCCCAACCCTCTTGGGAACACCCAAATAAGACTAAAATGCTGCTCCCCTTTCCCCCGTCCGTAAAAATGGTCCCACCCCATCAGCCACTGCTCCCACAGCCCCCAAGACATTAAATAAGAATCCCAGGCCCTTTTGCTAACGGACCTAACAACCGAGCCCTACCCGAAACCAAGGTCCACAATTCGCGGGACACTCCAGCCCCATCGATGGCCTCCGTGCCAGCTCCAAACCTTTTAAAAAACTGCGAACGAGACAATGAAGGGCCCGGTCATTTTTTTTTCCCGGTACATCCCCTCGCCCCCAACCCCACGAAAACCCCAGGCATTCAGCAAAAATTCCCGAGAAAACAAAGAACCGGACCAAAGAAGCCGACTGGGTTTGGGGGCCCTGAACCCCCCCCATTTTGTCACAATTAAACGAATTTTTTTTTTTTGAAAAACGCCCCCCCAATCTCAACCGCCAGCACAATGGGAAACTTCCATATCCCAAATTTCCCAAAACCAAAACCGGGACCCCCCCCTTGTTAACGGCCACCCCCCCAAAATGACCACTCCCTTGGAAAAAAAAGCCCCAAACCTCACTCCCCCGCCGCACCCTTTTGAACACTTCTTTCAGCTTGCGACCCCCCTTTGTCCTTAAAATCAGCCCCGTTTACTGTCCCAAAACAAATCCACCCCCTTAATCCCCCTCAACCCTGTCGCAAACGCAGAAGTGAGGGACCTTTCACCCCCGCCGTGCCTGCGCCATTCATCGCGAAAAAACTCCCCCCTTGGGGCATAATCCTAGGGGCAAAATTAGCTTGCCAGCGAGACTCAATTCCCCCTCAGCGTCTTTTTTTAAAAGTCAACAGCCTCCGATTTTTTGTCTCTGCCCAAACGCTTGTTTTCCGGCAAGCGCATCCATGGTAATGAATTAACCAATTTCCCCAAAAAAAAACTATCGGGTAGTGGGGCCCCCCGTTTGCCCGGGCCAAGGGGACCCCAAAGTGGGCACCCCCCTGCATTGATGCCAATAGCCCCGCACACCCGGGTCCGCTGGGCCAATGCACAAAAAATCACCAAATAATGAAAAAGGGACGCAACCAAAAACATCCCGCACCACCCATTCCAAAACAACTGAAAGTCTAAAATTTCGAGCGGAGACCGAACACCCCTGGGCAAACACCAATCCACAAAAAAACATTCCCCCAATAACACCCCAGAACCGAGCGCTACCCGGGATGAACCGCAACAGCCGAAAGGGGATTCAATACCTTTTTTTTTTTTCGAGCCCCCCCCCCATCACTCCAACCACGAATTTGGGCGTCAAACGCGTATAAAAAACCCCCGAACAAATTTCCGGTCAATCCTCTTTACTGACCGCCCCCTTTGAAAGGAAAGGAAAGTGGTGTATCAATGGGATTTATTGGGTTCTTTTTTTGGAAAACCACCCTAGGGAGAAACTACTAAATCCGACACCGCAGAGCCCCAAAGGCCCCATCCTTCCCAACAACACCTCCTTTTCAACTTGTCCCCACCAAACCTCCCGGGGGGATCTAGCGGATCTCAAATTCTTAATTTAAAAGGGGATTCCCTCATGGTTTGGGGGCCAAAACCGAAAGCCCTCCCCAAAAGCCTTAACAATCCGCGCCTCCCTTTAGGGAACCCATCTAGGTCGGGTCCATCGCGATTAGGCCATGGCCTCCCCTTTCTGAACACCAACCCCCACCCTTCCTTTTCGAAACAACGGACCCCCATGGGGAAACGGGGACTGCACCTGACATACATGCCTAAAAACCCGGGACTCGACCCGAAACGACATTGAGTTTAAAAAGCCAGCAACCCCCGGGCCTTGAAGTCCCTGGGAACTCCCCCCCCTACCCCGACCCCCCTGCTCCCAGCCGTAGGTCCATAACGCATCGGGGCCATCAAACCTAGCACAACCCGATGCCTTCTGGTCCCTCGATTGCCACCTAATGCCTTTTGACGAAATTTTCGTATATCTAGCCACGCCTGTCCCCCTTACCCCGCGCTTTGGCATAAACTAAGTACAAAAAAATCCGGGGCAATTCTCCGAGCCCTTTTCCCCATAAACTTGCCATAGGCAAACCCTGCATCCAATTTGGAAGGTTTGCGGGATTAAACCGCCCCCCTTTCTTTTCCCCCTTCCCTTTTTCTTTCATTACGCTTCCCCTTTGGCAAATTGAATTTTTTCAAGGGTAGAAAAGAAAAAAATCTCGAGTATTTATCCTGCCAGATTTTTCCTTCACCTCCTTCTTTAAGGCGAACCCAAGGGGCCCCCAAAACACACATAATTTCGCCTCTCGCCCTTTTGCTAAAAAAAAACCCTATCCCCCGTTCCCTCCGTTTGCCCGCACTGCAACCCCCCTTCCGAAATGTCCCCTTTTGCCCCCAACTCCCCCACCCCCATTGGGAGGGGAGCCCCACGGACCCCAGACCCGAGCCTCCCACCCTGATAATGGGGAACCCTTCCTACAGAACCCCTCGACCCAAAACGCGCTAACAAAAATGCAAAATACCGCAAATCCGCCACCCGGACCCTTCCTCCTTTTAAATTTTGACCCGTCGTCCCCCCAGCGTTTTCCCGCCCCACGGTGACACACAGGACATGGAAAAAACCACCAGGCCAGGGGCGTGATCCCGCCACGCGGCCCGATCCCCGAAAGGGCCGTCCCGCGTCCTTGGTACCTCCAATTAGCCCCGTCCTCCGAATCAGCCCCTTGTGATCCCAGATCAAAGCCGACCGATCCTCCGATATTCCCCCCCCCCGCCGCAGGACCCCCCGGGGGGGGCCCCCCGAACGACCCACAGGCTCCAGTCCCCCAGGAGGCCGCGAAGCTCCGCCCAACCACGCCCCGACCGCCCCGCTCCGACTCCCAGCTGTCCTCCTCCCGACGCGCCCCTGGTGGGCCCCCCAACCGGTCCCTGCTAGGGTACCCACCACCGACCGGGAAAACGACACAGGAACCCCAGCAGTTACCCCCCAGGCTGGGTTGCCGCCTCTGTGTTCCGCTGGCCCGCCCCCCACTGGATTCCTCCCGGGGCAGCACACGCGACCGACCCGCGAGTATCCGCCGCCCCGGGGGTCCCCGGGGTCCCACGGCGCAAACGGCCCTGGTGTTCACCTAGGGCTCAGGCGTTTCCCGGGGGGCAGTTCGGGGCCTGACTTCCCCCAGGGCCAAGGGGGGGTTATTTGGGGGGTCAGCCACCCAGCGGCGAAAAGACCGCAGCAGGCCACCCCCCCCCCCCCAGCGCCCCCGTTGGGTGTTCCACCAGCGGGGCCCGCTCCCCCGCCATTTCCTCAACTGTCCCCAGCTTTTCCTCCCGCTTCCCCCATTTTAGATTGCCCCCGCAGTGTGCATGATTTTCTTCACATGTCCCCCGCTCTGAGCCCGCGCGCCCAGGGCTCAACTTATAACTGACTCCGCCCCCTCGCCCGCCTCGTGCTCCCCCTCACCCCCCGTGCTCACTCCGCCCCCAACCTCTCCCCCGGAACGGCGCGCCGGGTCATGCGGGGGGCCCCCCCCTAAAGGGGCGACCCCAAAATTACCCCCGGACTGCCCTGGAGCGGACATTAGACAGCAATAAGTATGTGGTGATAGTGTGAAAACGCCTTGATGAGATAAACACTCACTACATAGAACATTTACAGAGAAACAAGACACTTTTTACTTAAAATCACAGAAACACAGCCATAGATTCCCAGTAAAAAAACAATAAAAGTCCAAGTACTACATAGGAGAAGCTACACAGGTGGAGAATACTGATGAACAATCACTACCGCACCTACTAGCCATGAGCAGGGCCGCCATTAGGGGGGTACAGCCACTACGGGTGTACCGAGCCCCGCCAGTCTGTGAAGCAAGGCGGGGCCCGCCAGCGGCGGCTGGTACCGCCCCCTTGCGTCACACAGTAATGGTAGTTTTCTCGACCATGTGAGCTGTGCCTGCGCTTTTGTGTACAACTGGGGCCCGACGCAGTTGAGGGAGGGCCCGTGCTGCGGCTCCGATCACAGCTGCGCTGAATGCCGTTCACGGGCATTATTTACTTACTCTTCCTGCGCGCTGTGATCGGAGCAGTCGGCCCTCCTCTCTCTCTGCCCCTGGAGGGAACAACTAATTAAATCAGTGAGATCCCACACAGTGGACGGGGCTTCACTGACTCAAATTCCCCTGCATCCCACCACTGGCCAGATGCTGTGCGGGCAGGATGAGAGGAGGGCCTGACAGCTCCCAGGAGAAGTAAGTGAATAATTAAGTGTGGCTGATTTTAAAGGAGCGCGGGCCCTCTCTCCACAGTGACCCGCCACCACCCCTAGCTGTAGGGGAGAGGGAGGAGGGGGGAACGCTGCCTGGCCGGCCACCTTTTTAGTAAAAAAAAAAAAAAAAGTTCAGTAGCTGCAGCCCGGTTGTTATAAAGTCCGGGCAGCTTGTGTCCTCACAGCCGTGGGAGCTCTCCTTTCTTTCAGAGTACAGAGTCGGGCAGCAGTATTAATCAGCACAAGTGGCTGCTGCCCTGTATCATCCCGACTTCTCTGTGATACTGGTCAGTTTTGAGGCTCTGCTGGCTCCTGATTGTAAATAACAGGGAGCAAGGAAGAAACAGGACTGTGCACCTCCCCCCCTTGTGCTTGGCAGTACTTAACCCTTCACAGCCTGTCAGCAGTGTAGATGTGATGCTGACTAGCTGTGAAAATCACTGCTGTCCACTATTGTTTACATATTCAAGTGCCAGCAGTGGGTTTAACCCCTTCACGACCTTGGACGTATGCATACGTCCAGGTCGTTTGGGGGTTCACGCACCTGGACGTATGGATACGTCCTGAGGATCTGCTTTAGAGTTTGCGCGATCGGCGCGGGGTGTCAGCTGTATATTACAGCTGACAGCCCGCAGCCTCGACCCCGACCAGAGATTGCTCCTGGGGCGGGGGGGGGGGGGTTAACCCCTTAATTATTGCGACCATCGGGTCGCAATAACTAAGGAAGACGCAGGAGGAGATCGCTCCTCCTGCGTCTCTGTCGGCGACAGCAGCGCACGATCGTGCGGCTGCTGTGTCCTGCCAGACAGCCCAGAGGGCATAGAATGCCTTTCGGGTGGTCTGTGACGTCACGATGCCCGGCCGTGCCCTGTGGGCATGGCCCGGCATCGTGACTGACAGTTGTCATAGGAACCAGTGCACAGCAACAAGCTGTGCATTGATTCCTATTGAATGAGAGATCTATAGATCTCTCATTCAAATCCCCTATGGGGAAAAGAAAAAAAAAAGTGAAAAAGTAAAAAAAAAGTGAAAAACATGTAAAACATAAACACAAAAAATAAAATAAAAACACTTACACCGCCCGTTTCCCCTTTACAAACGCCAATCGCCCCAAAAAAGATAAAAAATAAAGTACCCATATTTGGTATTGCCGCGTGCGTAACGACCTGCCCTATAAATCTGTCATGTTAATTAACCCGGACGGTGAACGCCGTAAAAGAAAAAAAACAACAATCAAAGAATTAAGATTTTTATTCATCCCGCAGCACATAAAATGGAATAAAAGTGATCAAAAACCCCTATAAACGCCAACGTTGTACCAATTAAAACGTCAGTTCATTCCGCAAAGAAAAAAGTCCTAACACAGCTCTGTATACGGAAAAATAAAAAAGTTATGGCTCTCAGAAGATAGCGATGCATAAATATTCCTTTACACACTAAAAACACTTTTTTTTTTAAAGCGCTTCAACATAAAAAAAACTATATAAATTGGGTATCTCTGTAATCGTATCGACCCACAGAGTAAAGCTAACTTATTACGGATACTGCACTGTGAGCGCTGTTAAAAATAAAAATAAAAAACACTACTAGGATTGCAGTATTTTCTTCACTCTGCCTTCCAAAAAACGGATTTAAAACTGAACAAAAAGTCTTGTCCCCCCAAAAATGATACCAATAAAAATGTCAACTCATCCCTCAAAGAAAAAGCCCATACAACTCCATACACAGAAAAATTAAAAAGTTATGGCTCTCAGACTATGGCGATGCAAAATGTGTTTTCCTGTTTGAATAAAAGTATTTTTATTGTATAAAAGCAGTAAAAAATAAAAAAATATACAAATTGGGTATTGCTGTAATCATATCGACCTGCTGAGTAAAGCTAGCATGTCATATCTAACGCAGAGTGACCGCTATAAAAAATAAAAAATAAAAACACTACCAGGATTGCTGTATTTTGTTCAAAATGCCTCACAAAAACCTTAATAAAAAGTGAACAAAGTGTTGTATGCACCCCATAATGGTACCAATAAAAGCATCAATTCACCCCGCAAAAAGCAAGGCCCTACACAGCTCTGCACACAGCAAAATAAAAAAGTTATGACTGTCAGAATAGGACAACATAAAAACGCAATTTTTTAATCGACCTATTTCTATTGTGTAAAAGTAATAAAACATAAAAAACTATATAAAATTTATACCATTGCAATTGTACCAACCCCCATAGTAAAGTTATCAAATCATTTACAGTGCACAGCAAACGCTGTAAAATTAAAGCCCAAAAAACAATGGTGGAACTGCGTCTTTCCCCCCCATTTTCATGGCCCAATGCTAAAAAAAACGATGGAACACCTGTGCACTCAAAATGCACAATACACCCCTAGATGAGATCCCTGAGGGGTGTTAAATCTAAAATGGAGCGACTTCTGGAAGGTTTCACCTGTTCTGGTACTTTGGGGGCTTTGCAAATGCGACATGTCTCCACCAAAATCTGCGTTCCAAAAGCCAAATAGCGCTCCCTCTCCCATGTACGCCCTGCCATGTGCCCAAACAGCAGTTTACACCCACATGTAAGGTATTGCCGAACTTGGAAGAAATTGCTTAACAAAGTTTTGGGGTTCTTTTTTCCAGGATTCCTTGTAAATATGAAACATTTTAAGCTAAAATTGCAGATTATTGGAAAACATTTTTTTTTAATTTTCACAGCCTAATGCTAAAAAAAATTTGTGAATCACCTGTGGCGTCGATATACTCATTACACACCTTTATATATACCTTAAGGGGTGTAGTTTCCAATATGGGATCTTTTTAGGGGTGTTTATTACGTTTTAGCACCTTAGGGCCTCTTTAAACCTGAAATGGCGGATAAATAAAATTGCATTGAAAATGAGACCCCAGAGTATAGTAGGTGCTCCTCCTATTCTGGGGCTTATGGGTGAGCCGAATAATGCACTAGGGCCACATATGGGATATTTCTAAAAATGGCAGACCTGGGGGAAATATTACATTGCATTTACCTAGTCACATTTATCGTATTCCAGTGAATAATGGATAAATATTGAAAATTTGCAAAAATAATGAAATTTTGAAATTTCACCTCCACTTTGCTTTAATTTCTGTGAAATACCTAAAGGGTTGACAAACTTCCTAAACACTGTTGTAAATACTTTAAGGGGTCTAGTTTCTTAGATGGGGTCATTTATGGGGTATCTACGTACAGGCCCCTCAAAGCCACATCAGAACTGGACTTAGGTGCCTAAAAAAATGTATATTACAAATTGTCTTGAAAATATGAAAAATTCTACTAAATTTCTAAGCCCCCTAATGTCGTTAAAAGAAAGACATTTAAAAAATGATGCCAACCTATAGTGGACATATGGTAGATGCTAGTTATAAGCTATTTTGTGGTGAATAATTATCTGTCTTGCACGCAGAAATTTTGGAACTTTCAAAATCACAGATTTTTCAAAATGTTCATGAAATTTTGATATTTTTCACAAACAAACAAGGATTGTATGGATAAAATTTTCTTACTATCTTAAAGCACAATGTCTCACGAGAAAACAATCTCTGAATCACATGGATAGGTAAAAGTGTCGAAAAGTTATTCTCACATAAAATGACACATGCCAGATTTCAAAAATAGGGCTGTGTCAGGAAGGCCAAAACTGGCTGAGTCCTTAAGGGGTTAAAGAAAAAGTGAAAAGAAGAAAAATGCCAGTGTCTTCCTTGCCAGATGTCTATTCTGCTCCCCAACTCCGTTATAAAAGGTCCATGGCATTAGTTTAACACTAGAAGTGTGCAACATTATGTAATACTGCACTGTGTATATATTCCAAATTCTGCATTTATGTAGTAATATACTTATCTATTTACCTATACAAATGAGTGTGTGCATATATATATACATATTTACGCAAAATTGCGTCTTTTGCTCCAAGAATTGACATGTCAATTCTTGGAACGGATCCGAACAATGCAATGTAAACACGCATCGACGATCATTCATGTGAACGCTGATACGTATTTTACATTGTGAGCAGTGTAAAATCACACTGCTAGTTGCTAGATGCATATTTGGGTCCGTGTAGATGGCCCCAAACATGCATCTAAGAACGTCTGCTCACATGGACCCAACACGCCGTGTGAACATACCCTTAGTGTATTTATATGTCAATATAAGCAGTGAAGTTGTATATATGCATGTACAGTACATAGCCATTATGAATGTGTATATAGTGAGTAAATGTTTATAGTAAAATGTAAATATTACCTTAAGGTAACTACATACCCATAATTCCTAAAACAGCATAGACTTTAATGGCATATCAATAGGATATATCATCAAAGCCTGGTAGATGCAGGAACTGGCACCAGAAATGTCTGCTCAGAAATGGGTGAGTATGGGTGAGTAGTGTGTTCTACCGTACTTGTAACTCCCATAGAACAGAATGGAGAGTTATGCACAGGTGTGATCAGCTCTCCATTTCTGAGCCAACATCTCTGGGGCCAGTTCCCTGGTAGATGCAGGTTCCAGAGGTGGCACATGCACCTATCAGGCTTTGGTGGTATATCTTTATGAAATGCCATTAAAGTCTAACCTGTGTAGAGGCCTTTAAGTTTTATTAACAGTTTGACGTATGAATACATCATACTGTGGGTAAGGAAGTATGGCGCGGGCTCACAGCAGACTCCAATACCTGCTGTTTAACCCTTTAGATGTCGTGCACCGTTCTTTACTGTTCACTTCCCCCACAACGCGCGTCCGGGGTGACGAGCATTTGCCATGGCAGCATGAAGCCTAATGAAGGCTTCCAACGCTGCCATGTTAGTGCTTCTGTTTCTTCCTGCATCAGGAAGGAACTAATAGAAGCACCATGTTGTTACACCCATATGCAAAATGTACTGCATTTTAAGAATGTTATACAAGTGATCCAACACCCTAGTTGTCAAGTGCCCCAAGGGGATTACAAATATAAGTGTCAAATAAAAAGTATATTTATATTAAAGTAAATTGATAAAAGTATCACCATTTTATAAATTAAAAAAATAGTTACCCACTTCTGGTAGTGCCATATCCATAAAAGTCCTATCTATTAAAATAAAATATTTATCCAGATGCATTCCAAATGCCAAAATTGTTATTTTGGTAATTTTATGTCCCCAAAAAAATGGGATAAAAAGTGATTGAAAAGTTGCATCTAACGCAAAATGGTATCAATTACACTACACTACATGGCGCAATTGCATTTTTTTCTGGGGGCGGGGCAGTGGGAATGCTTGGGCGGGGAGGTCAGGTTGCTGGGGGCGGGGTTGATGTGAGGGGGGGGCCCAGATGCTTCAGCTGTATGGGGCCCTGAAATTTCTGTTGGCGGCCCTGTCCATGAGGGGGGAAATCACTTAATACACTATTGCACATTGAATAAAAACCAATTCACACCATTTTGCCGAAAAGCCACAATAGTATAGAAGGAAAATTGCTCAAGTGCAAATATACTGATAAACAATCACTCACATGCCTACTATCCATGAGGGGGTGACTGCTAGTATTACAATCACACATAGACAAGATTTATATAGGGTGCCAGTCATATGGTTACTTGTGGTGCACCATGCTGGCTTACAACCTATTGGTGACTCTCATATTATTTGATTGAGCGGGTTGACCAGCATATTCCCAGTGCCTAACACAAAATATTGATTCCCCTTGCTCACCAGTATCAGAGGACAAAACTACATACTGAAAAAAATATCAAACATCAGGTATTTCCGTAATTGATATTTTGGCCAAAATATGCAAGGGTCCTCATTGTCTTGTGAGTCCCTACACTAACTTTACAAGCAATCAACTAAAAATTTACAGAAAAATGGGACATTATGGCATACATGCCAACTCTCCCGCTTTTGGCAGCGGGGTCCCGCTAATTGGGCCCCCCCCCCGCCCTCCCAGCAGAGTTGGCATTCCTCTAAAGAGTTGGCAGCGGGGTTCTCTAAATTACCGCGGCGCCAGAGTAGTGCTAGTGCGCTACTCTTGCGCCGCCGGGCCGCTCCTACAGGCGGGTGAAGCGGCCGCAGCAGGCGCTTCACCCGCCCGGCGCGTCTCACTGTGCGGGGAGGAGGCAGGAGGGATCGTTCCCCTCCTCCCTCCTCCCCCTGTATGTACAGCGCCGGTGTGCACTGTACATACAGATCAGCGTCGCAGGGGGTGATGCGCGGCTGCACTCACTCCCCCTGCGACGCAGAGGAGATCGGCCGGGAGATGTCCGGAGCTGCAGGAGCCTGGTGAGGTAAGTGGCTTTTATTATTTTATTTTTATTAGCTATAGGGGGGCTCTACCTGGCTACAAAGGGGGCTCTACATGGCTACAGAGGGGGCATCTACCTGACTACAAAGGGGACAACTACCTGGCTTCTAAAGGGGGCAACTACCTGACTACTAAAGGAGGCAACGACCTGGCAACAAAGGGCCAACTACCTGACTACAAAGGGGGCAACTAGCTGGCTTCTAAAGGGGGCAACTACCTGACTACTAAAGGGGGCAACTACCTGGCTACTAAAAGGGCCGACTACCTGACTACAAAGGGGGCAACTACCTGGCTTCTAAAGGGGGCAACTACCTGACTACTAAAGTGGGCAACTACCTGACTACAAAGGGCCGACTACCTGACTACAAAGGGGGCAACTACCTGACTACTAAAGGGGGCAACTACCTGACTACTAAAGGGGGCAACTACCTGGCTACAAAGGGCCAACTACCTGAATACAAAGGGGGCAACTATCTGGCCTCTAAAGGGGGAAACTACCTGACTACTAAAGGGGGCAACTACCTGACTACATAGGGCCAATTACCTGACTAACAAATGGGGGCAACTACCTGGCTGTCTAAAGGGCTCAACTACCTGACTACTAAAGGTGGGCAACTACCAGGGCCGTAGTAAGGGGCATTATTCTATTTGTACTAAGGGGGCAATTACCTGGCTACTGAAGGGGGCAACTACCTGGCTACAAAGGGGGCAACTACCTGGCTACAAAAGGGGCAACTACCTGGCTAACAAATGGGGGCAACTACCTGGCTAACAAAAGGGGGCATCTACCTGCTCAAAGGGGCAACTACCTGGCTAACAAATGGGGGGCATCTACCTGGCTACTAAAGGGGGCAACTACCTGCTACTAAAGGGGGCAAATACCTGGCTACAAAGGGCAACTACCTGCTACAAAGGGGGCAACTACCTGGCTTACTAAAAGGGGCAACTACCTGCTAACTAAATGGGGCAAACCTACCTGGACTACACAAAAGGGGGCATCTACCTGGCTACAAAGGGGGCAACTACCTGGCTAACAAATGGGGGCATCTACCTGGCTAACAAATGGGGGCATCTACCTGGCTAACAAAGGGGGGCATCTACCTGGCTACAAGGGGGCATCTACCTGCCTGTAAGGGGCACTATCTGGTTATGGGGGGCTACTACCTGGCTAGAAGGGCATCTACCTGGCTTTCTTCCAAAGCCATTATGCAGTTAGGTGGAGTGGGTGTGGCTTTTGAAGGGGCATGGCACACAAAAAGATAGGCGTGTCCATGCAAATTTTTTGCCCTCTTCAATCTCCTGCTTTTCCATTTTCAAAAGTTGGCAACTATGCATTATGGGCCACATGTATGAAAAGTGGCTAGGTCTAAAACTCACTTTGTTTTCCCTTGTAACCAATCAGAGCGCCCCTTTCATTTCATATAGTGCTCTGGAAAAAAGAGAGAGACTCCCTGATTTGTTGCTATGGGCAACAAAGTGAGTTTTAGACCTGAACACTTTTCATATATGTGGCCCTATGTGCTTAAAACCACAGAAACACAGTCATACTCACGGCACGATTTCAGGACAGAAAACATTCCCAGGAAGAGGCAATAAAAGCCCCAGTGCTACATGGGAGAAGCTGTATAGGTGCAGAATACTGTTGAACAATCACTCACACACCTACTATCTATGAGGGGAGAAATTGCTCAGGTGCAAAAATACTCTTTAAACATGAGGACAAATGGGTGTCAGTATTTTGTGCTGTGTAGGGAAACTTGGATCCACTGTAGTAATCCAAGGAACTGATTAGGCACTGATGATCAGATCAAACGTGATTCTTAGCTGAAGCGCAGGTCTCACAAAATAAAGACATTTTATTTCTGAACAACGCGTTTCGTGTATATACAACACTTACGTAAGAAACCTGGTGAAGTGGTGTATACACATGAAATGCGTTGTTCAGAAATAAAATATCTTTATTTTATGAGACCTGCGCTTCAGCTCCTAATCATGTTTGATCTGATCATCAGTGCCTCATCAGTTCCTTGGATTACTACAGTGGATCCGAGTTGTCCTACACATAAAAAAGACTCGCAGATGTGGAGTGAGAATCGTGAAGAGTCAGCAGCGGTCTAATCATATACTTTATTCAACCAACAAGCGAAGGGTGAGTTGTGCTGACCAGATGCAATTTCACATGTGTTTATTACCCAAGGAGTCAAATAATATATTGCACTAGGCAGCTCTTGTCGTTTCCTCTTTTGTTTTTCATTTAGTATTTAGTGTTGGGCACTTGGAAAATGCTTGGCAACCCGTTCAATTGAATAGTATGGACTTCATCAATAGGTTGTAAGCCAGCATGTTGCGCCATAAAGAACCATATGACCAGCATCCTGTATAAACCTTATCTATGTGTGATTGTAATACTGGCAATCACTTTTTTTTATGCAGTATTACTCCAAATTAGTGATGAGTGATGTGTCAACTATCATTATCGTGTCGATATCGGCAATTATCATGCCGATAGTCGATAACAGATTATCGCCGATTACCATTAAAGTCTATGGGAGAGGAACAGCAGCTTCATTCTTACACCTAAACAGTGCTGGAGAAGCTGGAATTAACATCCACAACAGTAAACTGGGTATGTGCTACATCTTAGGCAAGACAATTAGGCAACGAGTCACAGAAAAAAAGTCACAGACTATTCACTATCCCTGTCCTGTATCACAGCATGACCCTTAAACCTGCATGACCCACAAATTAAAAAGTGCCAGAAGGCAGTATGATTTGAACCATCATTTTAGTTGAACTGGACATTGACTATCCCTATCCTGGAACGCAGCATGACCCTTAAACCTGTCTGACACACATATTAAAAAGTGCTGGAAAAAGGGGTCTGTAAATGTTATATGGATTAATATGGATTAATATGGATTAATATGGCAGACTTCGCAACACTGACAACAGGAGTAATTTACTATCAATTATGTATAACACAATATGCGTTCAACTGAGCTCTATGCGCCAAGCAGACGCACGGACTGCAATAAGAGTATTTAAATGTTATATGGATTAATATGGCGGCCTTCGCACCACTGACTACAGGCATAATTTACTATCAAATATGTATAACACAATATGCGTACAACTGAGCTCTATGCGCCAAACAGACGCACGGACTGCAATAAGAGTATTTAAATGTTATATGGATTAATATGGTGGCCTTCGCACCACTGACAACAGGCGTAATTTACTATCAAATATGTATAACACAATATGCGTACAACTGAGCTCTTTGCGGCAAACAGACGCACGGACTGCAATAAGAATATTTAAATGTTATATGGATTAATATGGCAGCCTTCACACCACTGACTACAGGTGCAATATACTAGGAAATATGTATAACACAATTTGTGTACTGCTGCGCTCTTTGCGGCAAACAGATGCACGGACTTCAATAAAACTATTTAAAAGTTATAGGGATAAGTTATGCCGGTTTTTGGGAACACTGACATGCAGTGATTGCAATAGAACTGAAAAAACAGGGACAATTTCACCTCCTATCAGAGGTCTGCTGGCCAAAAAAGTGGTAAAAAACAATGCTTTTTCAATTCAAGATCACAGAACACACTGAGCTGCAAAATATCTCCCTTCCTTTCAAAAGCCTCTCCTGCTGCCGACCCATCACTCCCCCGCAGCCCCGTGGCTACACACACCAGTAGATATCCTTAAAACTTTCTCTAACTAAATAAGAAGTGAAATTCTCTAATCTAACTCTATTCTAAGCTGTAGGTAGGTGGATGGTTTCTTGTATTAGAAGAGACTATCTCTCAGAGCTGTTAGAACAGCTATTGGTTTAAACGCAGACAGACACGTCCTTCTGTGAAGTGGCATAGACAGAGAATGAGCTCAAACAGGAAATGCAGTTGCATAGATAAAACGAGGTCACGTGATTTTTGCAGCCAATGAGATCCATACACCGCAAAGTGGTTGTACATCCTCCTCACCCCCCTCTATCCTCAGAGCTGATTGGCTGGCCACCAAATTGACAGGAAACTCTGAAAATGACAGGATAGGAATAGATTATCTGTAAGATTGTCACCTAAAATATCGCGTGATCGAAAATTTCCGATAAGCCTAAAAACCGTGCCGATTTCAACTTTTGGCGATAATATTGCTCATCCCTACTCCAAATCTTTCTGGCAGATTCCACAATGGATTTTTCTGTTATGTGAAAATACCCAGGATGCACTGAATCCTATGTATGAATCCTGAATCTATTTCAATTGGGCTAACCTGTGTCTAGGATTTTGGATACTGAATCCAACAAAACATGTTATGTCTTTTTTTCAACATCTGGTGGAACAAAATCTGCTACATAGTTCACATGGGTTCTGGCATGTAATCTGTTAAAACCCCTTGGAAAAAATTCAGCGTCCAGACGCCTGAAGTGTATAAACTAATGTCCATATTCAGTAACTGATCTGAGCACTTTACTTCAAAATAAAACTCTTACTCCTACTGATAGCAGGACAGCCACTGAACCTTGCTGCCTGGCGCTGCTGCCTGAGCAGTGCCTTCTCTCAGTCTTGTGCCCCACTGATACAGATCCACATAATTATATTATCACTCTGGCATATAATTGAGACAGAGTGTAAGACTGGGGCTTTTGAGATTTCATAACCTAACTGCAAGCGAGCAGAGGCAAAAGGACAGTGGGTGGTGCACATAAGTCAATTTAACCCCGACCTGCTGTTGCCCCCCTTGCAGTCTGGCAGCCAGCACCCTGTCCAACAGCGTGGGTCGCATATACTGTAGCTAGGGCGGGCCATGCTTACCGAGATAGCTGACAATCATTCAGTACCGCCACTAACTGGACTCCCAAGGGCAGTTTCACACAAAATTTCAACACTGAATCAGAGTGGAATCTATTACAAATTTTGGATGTGCGTTTTCCATTTTCTGACGTGGATTTGATACGAATTTCAGAAGCAGATTTTCAGCCTCCATACACTATGTGAGAATTCAGTGCTGAATCCAAACCTGGAACTGATGTCAGTTATTTTTCAGCACTGAAAATAAATCCATGCCGTGGAAAATTTTGCACTGCGATTTTCCATTAGAAATGCAAATTGCAGTCAGATTTAGACACTGATTCTCATGTGAATTCAGCATTAAATGCGCATCAGAATCCGTGTCCAAATAAGCCGTGTGAAGACACCCGTAGAGCAGAATGAACAGCAGTTTACAATGAATAAAATGCAAGTTATACTGAATCTTTTTCCATAAAACTACATATTCTCCATCTGTAACGTGATGCAACAGACAGAGATACATATTTAATGTATGGTTCCCTTCAAAGTTTGTCTAAATTCTGTTACTCTTCCTTAACAATAACATTTTGATAAATTACTTTTACAGATACAGAAATAATTAACAATAGAATTATTGTATCTAATAGTAAAAGGCCTGAGCGATGTAACTTGAATTTTTGCATTCAATTTAGAGTGAGTTTTATGCCACTTTCAGGTAACAATGGAATCATATTATGTTGATGGCAAAGTTGTACTTTCTTAAAAAAATACAGAAAGGCTCAGCAAAATTATTATGCAGAACCTTTGCCCTGACTGGAGAATAAAGCTACGATTGGCTTGCAGCCTTCTATGAAACACGTCCCTGAACGTATAATAAGATGAACCTGTCTGTGGAATTTCTTTTCTATTTCCAATACATATTGTAAAGGTTTTAGTGCAGGATCTCCTCTCGCTGTGTAATGTTCACCAATGAATCTCATCAATGTCCTGTCAATCAAGCACACAAAGGTTGTGAGACTAAAACATATTCCATTCTAATATCCAATTACCTTTCGAATTATCTTCCCTCTACTTAATTCTGCTCTTACAATGAACATATTATAATGAGCTAGAAATTTTGGTGACAATGTTGCATTTATTTAATTTTGTCACCCATGATTGAGCTTTTATTGGTGATAGTTACATAAGGGTACTTTCACACAGCGCAGTTTTGGTGCAGTTTTAACTGTGCTCCAATTAAACTGCCTTTATTACCAGCAAGCTTCTTTCACTTATCTAAACTGTTTGGAAAGTGAGTAATTAATTAGTGTGTCTGTAATCCACAAGACTTCAAACAGTAATTGATTACTTACGTGAAACACCTTTACGAACAATTTAGACAACTGAAAGAAGCTTGCTAGTAATAAAGGCAGTCTAATTGGAGCGCAGTTAAAACTGCACCAAAACTGCGCTGTGTGAAAGCACCCTAATACTATCAGCATAATTAACATTGTTTATTTTAAGATGAGACAAAAGTAGGTGATTGTGTCTGCATTTGAACAATTCTATTTATATTCACACATGTAAGACTCTGTGCTCTAACGCAACACAATTGCCAATGTATGCAGCTATAGGCCATACAGTTGTATATGTCATTCAGTTCTTATCGATTGACTATACTGCTCAGGCTCATATAGGCCCTAGACATGGGCGTAACTATAGCAATAGCGACTGCTTTGGGCCCAAGAGGTTGAGGGGGCCCACTCAGGTAGCTGAATATTGTTCTTTCTTGTAGGGAACACAAAGTTGGTGGCTAGCTGCTCTCTAGGATTACTACATGGGTTCCCTGATATATTGCGGTATTATTTATACATTAAATTATTACTACAGTGCCTTGCGAAAGTATTCGGCCCCTTGAACTTTTCAACCTTTTGCCACATTTCAGGCTTCAAACATAAAGATATAAAATTTTAATTTTTTTGTGAAGAATCAGAAACAAGTGGGACACAATTGTGAAGTGGAACGAAATTTATTGGATATTTTAAACTTTTGTAAAAAATAAAAAACTGAAAAGTGGGGCTTGCAAAATTATTCGGCCCCCTTAAGTTAATACTTTGTAGCGCCACCTCTAGCTGCGATTACAGCTGCAAGTCGCTTGGGGTATGTCTCCATTAGTTTTACACATCGAGAGACTGAAATTCTTGCCCATTTTTGGGGGAAAACAGCTTGAGCTCAGTGAGGTTGGATGGAGAGCGTTTGTGAACAGCAGTTTTCAGCTCTTTCCACAGATTCTCGATTGGATCCAGGTCTGGACTGTGACTTGGCCATTCTAACACCTGGATACGTTTATTTGTGAACCATTCCATTGTAGATTTTGCTTTATGTTTGGGATCATTGTCTTGTTGGAAGATAAATCTACGTTCCAGTATCAGGTCTTTTGCAGACTCCAGCAGGTTTTCTTCCTGAATGGTCCTGTATCTGGCTCCATCCATCTCTCCATCAATTTTAACCATCTTCCCTGTCCCTGCTGAAGAAAAGCAAGCCCAAACCATGATGCTGCCACCATTGTGTTTGACAGTGGGGATGGTGTGTTCAGGGTGATGAGCTGTGTTGCTTTTATGCCAAACATATCGTTTGTCAATAGACGCCATGAGTCAAACGGAGGTGGGGGGTGGGGGGGGGCTGACGGGGTATCCTCTCAGGCTGCACTAGACACAGACAAGATTATGGCGGCCATTGCAGCATGTCAAATGCCGTTAACAGTTAAAATTGATTATCTTCAAGCCGACCCTTTATTATGAGACTCCTGAACTATCGCGACCGAGACGCTATTTTGACTGCTGCAAGAAAGAAAGGGGAGATAAAATACGAAAACACAAGGCTTTCGTTCTATCCGGACTATACTATGGAAGTCCAAAGGAAGAGACGACAATTTACCTCAGTACGAAATCGCTTGCGTGAACTTGGCCTTAAATACTCCATGCTGTACCCCACACGCCTGCGGGTGCAAGACCAGGATAAGACTCTCTTCTTCACTTCTCCTGAGGAAGCGAAAGACTGGTTGGATAAACACCGAGATAGACACTGACATGGCTCCCTGTTGACATCCTGGACTTGGGGGATGGGAAGCTTTAAATTGCTGATATCGGGTGCATAGCCAGGGTTGCAGTCGGGTCCGTTACCCGCTGGTAGACCAGCTCTCTTGGTGGTTTGCTGGGTCCAAGATACTACTGCAAACTTTATGATTAGTTCATGGGTTAGACACTGTTCTCCTGATTCAGGAGCATTGAACAGAGACTTTCGGTTAACTCCGCACATCATTTTTCAAGGGGAAGAGGAGGAGGTCCCCTCTTTGGTTTTTTCTTTTTCTTCTTTCCCGCCTCGATTTTTTTTTTTTTTTTTGAGGTCCCCTGGTTTTTTCTGGGCCTTTTTTTGAATAGCAAATATAGCTCCTCCCCCTTGGTTGATAGGGGGCGAGCTGTTTTTATGTTTTAGATTAGGTTCACTCCCCTATGGAGTAAAAAGTTGAATGTCTTTCTATATTCAGTTCAGGGTGGAAAGCTCATCCATGTTGGGGCGGTATGGGCAGGTGGGCGGGGGCAAAGGGAATTTCTTTGTTGTTGCTGTTGCTGTGGCTGATGGCTTTGGTTTGAATGTTGGAATGAATGGAGTGAGTGCTGTCCTGACACCTGGGTTTCACTTGTCTGCTGGGAGATATTTGGTGCAGCTTCAAAATGGCGACTTTTAAG
>JAODAL010050442.1:0-27404 GCA_025379985.1 Phyllomedusa bahiana
CTTTTATTATCCGAATTACATTTCAGATATGTGTTTTTTCACTTTGGCGCACTACAGCTTTGTTCATTGAGGCACCTTGCACTTAAATGTAAATACAGCAATTTTGTAGTCACCACAGGTGAATTAAAAGGTGCCAAAAATACCTTTTATTATCCGAATACATTTCAGATACGTTTTTTCACTTTGGCGCACTACAGCTTTGTTGATAGATCTACTTTGCAGTTAAATGTGAATACAGCAATTTTGTAGTCACCACTGGTGAACTGAAAGGTGCCAAAAATACCTTTTATTATCCGAATACATTTCAGATACGTGTTTTTTTCACTTTCGGTCAGTCAAGCTTTGTTGATAGATCTACTTTGCAGTTAAATTTGAATCCAGCAACTTTGTAGTCACCACAGACTGATAGGTGCCAAAGGTTCATGACCGAGCGCTGGCTGGGTGACAAGAGCCTTGTGCCAGGGAAGGTGGTGTGCGATAACGGGCGAAATCTGCTGGCCGTCCTTAAGATCGGTAGGCTGGAGCACATCCCTTGCCTGGCACATGTCATGAACCTTGTCGTCCAGAAATTTCTAAAGAGCTACCCGGGTGTGGACTTCCTGCTGAGGAAGGCTCGAAGTCTAAGTTCGCACTTCCGCCGTTCGCACCCTGCTTCGTCCCGCCTGGCTGCGTTGCAGCGTCAGCTCGGCCTCCCCATCAACCGTCTCATTGTTGACGTGGCAACACACTGGAATTCCACCCTCCACATGCTCCAGCGATTGTGGCAGCAGCGCAATGCCATTATGCAGTACGAAGTGACACATTGGCCCTGACAAGCAGCGGTGCGGACCTCGGGGTGTTGAGCCACCGAGAGTGGAGGTAGGTGAAAGAGCTCCATCCTTGCCAGTTTTGAAGAAGCCACCAAAATGGTCAGTGCGGACAATGCCCTTGTCAGCATGAGCATTGTGGTGATCTTAGTTCTGGAACGATCGTTGGACACTCTGAAACAACAGGTCCCGCCAGCGACGGAGGAGGAGACGGACACAGATGTGGACACGGAGCCTTTCTCTCCATCAAACCCACAAGGGCTGACAGTTTCACAATTTTTCATTGGTCTTCTTTAGGCGGGGTTTTGGGGGGGTCCAGGGCTGTGCAAGGGTGGCGCTTTCAGCTTTCATGGGGGTCATTTCAGGAAAAGTCGGGGGTTGTTTTTGGGATGCTGTCCCGGAGGAAGCGGAGGGGGAAAGGGTTTTTCCCTGGGAAACCGATGTTCCCAGGGCCCCCCATGCCATGGAAAGAGGTTGTCGCAAATTTGATGTGGAGGGGAAGTGAGGAAGATCAGTTTTTCTATTTGCCCCTCGACCCAGGGCCCTTGGGAAATCAAGGTCCATCTCCCCACTTTGAGTCCCTTGGATGTCTTTTTCCCCAAAACATGTTTCCTGCTTTTAAGGCCATAAAAAAGGGAAACAACGGGTTCCCTGGGGGGCCCACCCTCCGGGACCCCCGGGTTTTACAAAAAAAAAAATCGGGCATTTCCTTCCCCCAAAACCCAAATAGAGAGTAAAATGCGGGAAAAGGGGAGACCTTGCTGATTGATCAGTGGAAAACATTTTGTTGCGTTGTTTTCACTTTTCCTAAAATTTTTCACGGGGGAATAAAAACCATCAGCGCCCGTGAAAAGCAGTTAGAGTGCCAATTTGGCGTAGCGGCAAGCGCAAGCAGGCAATGGGGCAGAAAAAATAATGGGTGCCCTCTGGAAAATTTTTAAATTTCCCAAAATCCCCAAACGCATGCAATGCGGGGGCAAAACCCCAAAAAACACGGGAAAACAGTTAAGATCATGGTCCCACGCCCTATCTGTGTCTCAAAAACCGATGTTTTTGGATGTGTTCTGGACCCAAAAAAACTTCTGGGTACCCCAAAATTTTGGACAAAATGGCCCTACTCGTCGCCACGCCATAGAGGTGTTGTCCTCCCCAGCAGAAAGTTCATATCTAGGGGGGGACCTTAAAAAAATGTGGAGGATTTCATTACGGGAACAAACGCATCCGGTTTTCCACAGATAATGTGGATCGTTTGCTTTCATCAAGATAAAAAAAAGGAAATGGATCTCGGGATGATGTTACCCCCCCAAAAATCCCCCCGAGGTCACCGATTAGTTCCCAGTCTACTTCACATTCTCTTCAAATTTTTTTTTTAAAATGATCTTTTTTAAATGCAATTTTTATTCTTTTTTCCCCAAAAACTTAGTTTTTGAGCGATTACTTTGGGGCTATCGCATCGGGGGGATAGTCGATAGTGGGCCCACCAGGGGAAAAGGTTTTTTCGAAGTGAGCAGCCCGTTTATGAGCGGATGACCTTTAAAAGTCTATGGGAGAGGCAAACAAACAATTCCCTTTCTTACACCCAAACGGACTGGAAAAAGCGGGTTTTAAAACGGCCAAAAACAGTAAAATGGGGTTTCCCTGCTCCCTCTTGGGGCAAAAAACATTTTAGGCTATAAAAAGCCACAAAAAAAAAGTCCCCACACCATTCACTATCCCTGTTTTGTACCACAGCATGCCCCTTTAAAACCTCATCCCCCAAAAATTTAAAAAAGTGCAAAAGGGCCCAAAATTTTTTTAAAACCATCATTTTACTTAAAACTGGACATTGAACTACCCTGTCCGGGAAAACGGAGGGCCCCCAAAACCTGCTTTAAAAACCCAACATTTTAAAAGGTCAAAAAAAAGGGGGAGTCTTTAAACCCACTATTTTAGTTTTCCCCTGGACTTTGGGACTATCCCTGTCCTGGGCCACAGCTTTGACCCCCAAAAACCTGCATGACCCCAGATTAAAAAGGGGCCGGGAAAAAGGGTTTTTTCAACAAATTTTTAGTTGAACGGGGACTTTGGGATTTATCCCCTTTTCCTGGAAGGGCAGTAGGGACCATTAAACCTGTTGAACCCCCAGTTTAAAAAAGTCCCCGGGAAAACTGGGGGTCTTTAAACCCCACCATTTTTTTTCCCTTGGACCAAACTATATCTGTTCCTGTTACCGCAGAATGACCATTAATCCTTTTCTGACCCACAGATTAAAAAGTCCCGGAAAAAAAAGGATTTTCTTTCAACCACCTTTTTAGTTTAAACTGGACTTTGACTAGAACTGTCCTGGCCCGGCAACATTTGGGCCCCCTTTAAAACCCTGTCTGACCCCCAGTTTAAAAAAGGGGCCGGAAAAAGGGGGTTTTAAAAAACCACCTTTTTTAGTTGAACGGGGAATTGACTATACCGGGTCTTGGGCCACAGCATGACCAGGGCCGGAGTTACAGTTGGTGCGGTGAGAGCCCAGGTTTGGCTTTTGGCCCTTTTATTAAAACGCAGGTTAAAAATGCCCTGTTGGCAGAAACGAAAACTTTCTTGTAAAAGAAAGGGGTTGCGGAAGCGGAAAGTGTGAAAACTAAAGCCTTTCCTCTTTTACACAGCCCAAGCCCGAGAAGCGCTTCCCCTCCGTATAAAGGTGCGGCCCCAATTGACCCTTCATTTGGGAAAATTTCTGGGGGTTTACGCTCCTTTTCCCCCCCGGGGTCCCTTTTTTTTGGGCATTCTTTTTTTCATTTTACTCAACCTGTTTGGGGGGAAAATTTTTTCTCTGTTTTTTATTCTCGTCATTTGCCCCAATACCCCATTTTCCTCTGAATAACCTAAATCTGGTAAATTTTTCCCTGTACCCCCCTTGTACAATTCAGGGAATTTTTTTACCAGCTTTTTGGGTACATGCAAGTTTTTTTGTAGTTTAATTTGGGAAAACACATTTTTAAAATAGGGAGGGAAAACCCCAAACATGTCTTTGTTTTCTTTTTTTAATTGTATTAAGGGGGTTGTCTGAATACAGGGATTGTTAAGTATGTTAAAGATCTTGAAAAAACAAGCCCATTTTGCAATTGTGTCCTTTAAAGTGTTTTACCTACCCTGTTTTGCCCAAGCACCATCCCCCCTTGGGGACCCACTTAGAAAATTTTTTGAAAAAACAAGGGCTTTTTAGAAAAACATTTTTTTTTTAATGGGGACCTGAAAGTATAGCTGCCTTTAAAAACCCAAAATCCCCCAAAAATTAAAAGCAGGGACCCTTGACCCATTTTGGGAAAATTATAAAGAACAAAATGTCTTTTTAAGAAACAAATTTTTTTATAATAGGACCTTTTGTATTGCGCTTTTTTAAAAGGGCCGCAGCCCAAAAAAAATAAAAAAATGACTTCTCACCCAAATTTTAAAAAATTTGGGTGGGGGGGAGAAATTGCCATTAGAACCCACTTTTTGGGTTCCCAAAAAGGACCATGTTTTTTTGCTGTATCTAACAGCTACATGACCCCAAACAATTTTTAATATGACTTCTCAGCCACAAATTTAAAAATTTTTTGGAGGGGGGAAATGCCATTTTAAAAGCCACTTTTCCCTTTTCCCAAAAGGGAAACCAAAAATTAAAGTTTGTTTTCCCCAGAAACATGCTAAAAAACCATTGACAACCCGGAAAACTGCGAAAAAGTGAGAAAAGGGGAATACGGTGTTTTTCATAAAACCTTGCTGTCTTTTCCCAGTCTCCTCACACCCCAAAAACCAGAAAAAATGAACTTTGGGAAAAGGGGAAAAAAAATTGCGAAAAGAAAGGGATCTTTAAAAAAAAAAATTTTTTCAAGGGGGACCATTTCTTTTTAAAAAAGGAATGTGAAGTAGCCCCGAAAAAACAATCGGTGACCTCGGGCAATTGGGGCAAACTTCATCAGGATCCATGGTTTGTTTTAATCTTGATAAAAAGTAAAAACGATCCACATTATCTTTGGAAACCCGGATGCTTTTGTCTGTAATGCTTTCCCCAGCTGTGCTGAAGGTCCGCCCCAGATATACGCGGGCTTCTGGGCGGGAAAAAAACACCTCTAGGGCCGTGACGAGGCAGCTGGGGCCCCCATTCATCCATTTTGGTTTTCCCCCGGGAAGGGTCTTTTTGGGCCCGGGAAACATAAAAAAAACTTTGGGTTGTTGAAAACGCAGATATGTGAAACCTGTTCTTAAGCTGATCTCTTTGTTTTGGGGATGTTTTGCCCTGCATTGTTGCTTTTGGTGAGGGGGGTAAAAAAAAATTGTCAGAGGTCACCCTTAGGCTTCTGCCACCTTACTGCTGCTGCCCCCAAACCCCCTTACTTGGCACTCTTTTGCTGTCACGTCGCTGATGTTGTTCCCCGTGAAATTTGGGGGAACTGAAGCAGACTCAAAGAGGGGTCTAAATTTGTTCAAAAAGCAAGGTCTCCTTTTCTTACTTTTTACTTTTTTTTTGGGGTGGGGTGGGGGGAAAAGGGGGGTGCTGAGTTTTGTTTTGTACCGGGGATCCAGGAGGGTGGCCACCCGTAACTGTTTTTCTTTTTGAGGGCCCTTTGTGCGAGGATCATTTTGGGGAGGAAATGGGAACCCAAGCCTCATGTGAGAGATGGAGCCTTGTTTTCCCAACCCTCTGGGTGGGGGGGGCACTAGCAAACTGATTTTTCCTCATCTTTCCTCCCCCTAAAATTTTCGCCCCCAACCTTTTTCCCAAAGGCAGGACGTCGGTAACATCGGTGTCTGGAAATTTACTCCCCGCGGGCCTCCGGCACAGCTTCAACACACCCCGGGACTTGCCTGGAGATGGCCCCTGAGAGCTGATGCACCCCCTTTCCCATAGCCCCTGGCCCCCGAACCAGCCTAATGGGGGGGGAACCGATGAAAAATTGTGAAACTGTGGGCCCTTGGGGGTTTTTGCGGAGAGGGGAGGTTCCCGTGCCCGCCTCGTGTCCTTGCTCCTCCGTCGTGGGGGACCTGTTGTTTCGAGTGAAAAACCCCGACTTTCCCAAAATTTTAAAGTCCCCCACAATGCTCATGCTCACAAGGGCTTGGGTCCGCAGGGCCCTTTTTGGGTTTCCCTTCTTAAAAAAACTGGCAAGGATGGGGGAAAGAGCTCTTTCCCCTGTCTCCACTCTCGGGGGGTAAAACACCCCAAGGTCCGCACCGCTGCTTGTAAGGCCATGTGTCACTTTTTACTGGTAATGGCATTGCGTGCCCCACAATCGCTGGAGTTTGTGGAGGGGGGAAATTTCCCAGTGGGGTTTGGCCCGTCAACAATGAAAAGGTTGACGGGGGGGGAGGCCGAGCTGACGCAAGCAGCCGGTGGGACAAGAAGGGAGCGAACGGGCCCGGAAAAGTCCCGAATTAAAATTAGACCCCTTCCCTTTGAAAGGCAGTCCTTTCCCGGGGTAGCTTTTTAGAAATTTCTGGACGGACAAGGTTCAGGGACATGTGCCAGGCAAGGGATTTTACAGCCTCCCAAAATTTTGGGGGGGCCGCAGATTTCGCCCGTTTTTTCCCCCAACCCCCCTTCCCGGGCAAAAAGGCTTTTGGGTCACCCGGGAAGCGCTCGGTTCGTTGCGGAGAGCCGTCCACAGCTCTGCCCCTGTGTGTGGAGGGGTCTCCAAGACAGATTAATTTCAACACGGCCCTTGGTTTCTTGGGAACGTGATGCCCCCAGGGACCTTGGGGGAAATAACCAGCACCACCCCCTTGCGGTTTTGAAGAGCGTGCCCCCGACCCTGAGGGGCCACCGCCCAACCCCCGGGGGGACATCCCCCAAAGCTCACCCGGGTGAGCTGTCACGGGGGTTTTTATAGCGGCCTTGGCCGGGGTTTTTTACTAGCCCCATGTGTCGGTGGTAAAGTTTGGACTTTTGGACACAAAAATGCAGAAAAACGCGCTTAAAAATTTTTAAAGGGGGGAACGTGGCCTGGCCGGGGCCCAGGGAAGGCTTTTCTGGCAAAGAAAAATGCCTGCTCGGCATTGGTATTGGGGGCAGGAAAGGGCCATGATGTGGCGGAAACCATCTGTGTCCACCCGACGGAAAAGGGAACATTTCCCCAAAGGGCCAAAAAACCTGGCAAAAGCCGGCATTCAGGCTTTTGGCTTTGGGATGGTTTTGGGGTTTTTAAAATGTTTCTTCTGCCCCCAAACCCGGGGAAAACGAAGGCTGGTGCAGACCCGGGGGCCCCCTGTTTTGGCGTGCAGGTCGTCAAAAATGGCGGGAAGGAGAAGGGGTTTTGGATTGGGGCTCTGGTAGTCTGGTTTGGGACCGGGCGACTGGTTTGGGGGCTGAAAGCGGAGGGCTGATCCCTGATCATGACTTTTGAGAAGGACATGGGGAGCCCGAGGAAAGGGTTGGGTTGGGGGGCGGGGGAGGGGGGAGAAGAAGGGTGTGAAAAGTGGTTGGGGGGCCCCGGGGTCGGTCTGGCCTTTTTTGGCCAAATGTTTTTCTCCCTTTTTTTTAACTCATGCATTCGCTGCCATGTGACTAGAAAATGTTGGTGGGGGGTTAACCACCCAAGGTTCTTGCCTCTAATTATGCGTTTACGGCAAAAGGGGGCATTTTTACTTCGGGAGGGAAAAAATAGAGGCTTGGTCAAAGGAAAAGGCCCCGGCTTTTGGGGGTCCCGGACCCCTTTTTTTCCGGATTAAGCGAAAGGGGGAAACGGGGGTTTTTCGTGGAAAAATGGCTGGCGGAATCAAAATCAGGGGGCTTTCCCGCGGGCCGCCCTCTTCCCCTTTTTTAGGCGGGGGAAACCCCCTAGAAACTTTTCCCATCGTCTTCCCTCCCCCGTTAGTGGGTGAAGGGGCTCGCAAGCAAAAATTTTGTTTAAAAGGGGCCACGTTGGATCCCCAATGTCGTTTTATCATCATCATCAAACAACCCCGGTGACTTTGTCGTCCCTGACAATTTGCATCCCGGGCCCGGGGGCTACAAAAGGAAGAGGGACTTTCAAAAGGGGTTTTCTGGGCCGGCCCCGGGTTTTTTTCCCGATTGACCGGCTTCCTTCTCCTTTCCCCTGATGGAATCGTAACTGGGCGTCAGGCAAAAAGAAAAATCATCCTCTTTGGGTTTGTCTTTTAAAAATGCCTTTTGACCCCCAAACCCCATTTTGTCCCTCCCAAAAAGGTCTTCAGAAATGGATTATCCACGTGGTGGGGGACAGGTTGGGGTTTTACATTTGGGCTGCTTCATGTTGGAGGATTTCTGGTGATGATGATGAAAGACATTTGTGGCCGGTTGGGGGACGAGAAGGTAAGACTGCTGGTTTCGGTTGCAAATTTAACCCCCTTTAAGGACAGATTGGCGGGCGTGTTCGTTACTGAGTTTTACAGGGCCCCGACCCAGCTATGGGCAGGCCTGGCCCGGGCCCTGCAAAATGATGATCTGCTGGCCTGCCCCGTTTTGCCCGCACTGGAAGGAGAAAAATTTCTCCTTCTTACCTTTAGGTCCTACCCCCATTTTCCCTTTGCCCCTTTACCAACCCGAATTTCGCTTCCCTGTTCAGAAAGATAAAAATTTTTTGGGGTGGTATTGGGAAAGGGTTTTGGGGGGGTCTCTTTTTAAAAAAACGGCAAAATCACAGCTATTCAAAATCCCCCCAATCAAAACAAAATTGCTGGATTCAAAATTTTTAAATGCAAAGTAAGGGTTTAAAAAACAAAACTGGACTGGGCAAAAATGCAAAAAAAAAAGTATCTGTAAATGTTTTTTTTTTTGGATAATTTAAAAGGTAATTTTTTGGGAAACCCTTTTAATTCACCCGTGGTGACTACAAATTTTCGTATTTTAAATTTAACTGCAAATTTTTTTATCAACAAAGCTGGCCTGCGCCAAAGGGGAAAAAACACATATCTGAAAAAGTATTCAGATAATAAAAAGGTTTTTTTTGGGACCTATCAATTCACCTGTGGTGACTAAAAAATTTTCAGTATTCAATTTTATGGAAAAGGTTTCCTCAATGAACAAAGGGGTTTTGTGCACCCAAAATCAAAAAAAAGCGTATCTTTTAATGTATTCGGATTTAAAAAAGGTATTTTTTGGGGGACCTTTTTCAATTCACCTGTGGTAAAAATTTTCACAATTGCTGGTTTAAATTTAAAATGCAAGGTTGGTTTTTTTTCAACAAAAACCCGGACTGGGCAAAAAATGCAAAAAACCTTATCTTTTTAATTTTATTCGGATTTTACAAGGGAAATTTTTTGGGACCCTTTTTAACCCGTGTTGACTTGTGGATTCTAATTTAAGTTTCAAGGTGGATATATCAACAAGGGGGGGAAAAGGGCAAAAAATTTAAAATGAACACCTATCTGAAATGTTTTACTGATAATAAAAGTGGAGTTTTGCCCCCTAACAAAGAACCTGGGAGGGTTTCTAGAAAAGATGTGTATCCTTTTAAGTTGGGATGGGCCCCAAAATCCCCGGAAATTTTTTAATAAAACCCGTTTTAATAAAAAAAGCTATTTCAAAGTTCCTTTTAATAAAATCTTGGTTAACTTTATCCAGTTTTTCTTTAGAGAGCTTGTCTATTTCCTTTTTTAAAAACAAGATATTTTTGGGATCTTTCAATTCCCTGTGGTGACCCATTAAAAATTTCTGGATTCAAATCTAAGTGCAAGGTGAATATATCAACAAAAATGGGGAAAGGGGAAAATTGGGAAAAAGAACACCTATCTGGGAAAAATATACTGATAAAAAAAGTGGAGTTTTTTCATCTAAAAAAGAGACCTGCAGTTTCTAGAAAAGATGTGTTCCATAAGTTCAGGGCTGCCCCAAAATCCAGGAAAATTTCAAAAGAAAAAATGTTAATAATTAAAACTATTGCAATGTTACCCCTAAGTCTTTGGGGAACTTTATCCAGTATTCTTTATAGAGCTTGTCTGTGACGCCCCCCGGGGGCCCCCCTCTGCTCCCCCTCGGGGGATTTACAGCGTAGATGCCCTTTAAATTCTCTACCTAACTATATAAAAAAACTTCCCAATCTCTAATTTTAACTAAATTTTGGAAAAACGCTTTATAGAGGGTTTTTTCTGTGAAGAAAAAATAATTTAAATTTTGCCCGAGGCCCGTTTTTGGGCACAAACAGAGCGCACGTCCTTCTGCCCCTTTAGACGCTGAGAGACACTTGGGCTGAACAGGAAAACGCTGTTCAAGTTTAAAAGAGGGGGCATGTGATTTTTTCCCGCCCAAACGCCCAAAAAATTTCACTTTCCCCGTTTATTGACGTCGCACACACTCTCACCCCGCTTTTTCTGTAATTGATTTTTCTTTGGGCCCCCAAAATTACAGAAACGCCGGGAAAAAGGCGCGATCTTAATAGATGTTTTCACAGATTTTTAACCTTTTAAAAATTTTCGCCCTTTTTCTAAAAAAAAAACCCATCACCATAAAAACTGTGCCCATTTCAAATTTGTCGATAATAATCGCTTTAAAAACTTTTTCCCAAAAAGTTCCCTTTTGCTGGTTTTTTCTGTGAGGGGGTACATTAAAAAACAGCAAGGTTTTAAAGGGCAACACGTATTCCATTTAAACCACTTTATCTTTTAAAAAGTTTTTGGCCCTTTGTCAATGGTTTTTTAGGTCATGTTTTGTTTAGATACAGCTATAATTATGGTTTCCTTTGGGAAAAGAAAAGTGGTTCTAAGTGGATTTCTCCAAACACAATTTTTAATTGTGGTTTTTTAAGTCAAAAAATTTTTAATTTTTTTGGGGGATGTTTTCTGTTGAGATAAAGTTATAATCATTTTTCCCTTTTGGAAAAAAGGGAAAAGTGGGGTTCTAAGGGGGCATTTTCCCTCACCCAAATTTTTTTCAAGGCGGGGAAGTCATTTTTTTTAATTTTTTGGGGCATGCTGCTTTAAATGCAGCAAAAACAACAGGTTTCCCATTCAAAAAAAAATTGTTTCTAACAGAAAATTTGTTCTTACAATTTTTCAAAAGGGGGCTCAAGGGTCAGTTTTTTAGTTTTTGGGGGGATTTTGCTGTGACATGCAGCTTTACTACAGGTCCTATTATAAAAAAAAAAAGTTTTTTTTAACAGGGCATTTGTTCTTCACAAATTTTTCCAAAGTGGCTTCAAGGGTATGCTTTTTTAATTTTTGGGGGGATTTTTATGTGCATGCAGCTATAATACGGGTCCTATTATAAAAAAAAAGTTTGTTTCTAACGGGCATTTGTTCTTCCCCAATTGTCCCAAAAAGGTCATGGGTCATGTTCTTTATTTTGGGTTTGGGGGAAATTTTTCCCGTGAAATGCAGCTAGACTACGGTTTCCCATTGTAAAAAAAAAGTGGGGTTTCTAACAGGGCCCTTTGTTCTTAAAAATTGTCAAAAAGTGGCTCCAAGGGTGATGGGTGCTGTCAGAAACAGGAATAGGTAGGACAAATGTTGATGGACACATATTGCAAAAGACTTGTTTTTGCAAGATCCTTTTTTCATAGCTATCAACCCCGTATTTAGGGCAACCCATTTAATTCAATTAAAAAAGAGAAACCCAAAAAAAAATGGTGGGATTCCTTCCTATTTTAACAATGTGGGGTTTTTTTGAATTAAAACTACTTTAAAAAATTGCATGTACAAAATAGCTGGTAAAAAAAAATTTCCTTTTTTTGGGAAAATTTTTTTAAAAAAGGGAGTTACAGGAAGAATTGACCAAAAGTAGGTTTTCCCGGGAATGGAGTATGGAGCACGGACAGAGAAAAAGAAAAAAAATTTTATTAGGGTTGGGGGGGTTGGGGAGGG
Source organism: Phyllomedusa bahiana (assembly GCA_025379985.1). NCBI lineage: Eukaryota > Metazoa > Chordata > Amphibia > Anura > Hylidae > Phyllomedusa > Phyllomedusa bahiana. The sequence goes on from JAODAL010050442.1 coordinate 11,577, forward strand.
AAAATGGGGAAAAAGAATGGCCCAAGGGCAAAGGGCACCTGGGTGGGGAATACAAGCGTGGCCACCTGTATTTCCCCGTGGGAAACTTTTAATTGGTCCGCCTCAACGGAAGGGGGAAAGCGTTCCCAGGGGCGGGAAAAGTATTTTGTCCAGTGAAAACTTTAAAAAAGGTGGTTGAAAGGGCCTTTCCCTTTTTCCCGCACTTTTTTTAAACCCCGTGGGTCAGACAGGTTTTAATTTGGTTCCCCCTTCTGCCCCGGTACAGGGACAAAATATAGTCAATGTCCAGTTCAAAAATAAAATGGTGGTTTGGGAAAAACTCCCTTTTTCCCGGGACTTTTTAAATCTGTGGGTTTATGCAGGGTTTTTGGGGGCATGCTGGTTCCAGGGCAGGGAAGTCAATTTCCCGTTTTAAGTAAAATGGGGGGGGTTTAAAAAAATAAATGCCTTATGGCAGTTTTTTAAAATTTTTGGGTCATGGGGGTTTAAGGGTCATTGCTGTGGTGCAAAAACAGGGATAGTGAATGGTTTGGGGAGTTTTTTTCTGTGGCTTTTATAACCCTAGGTTTTGTTGCCTAAGATGTACACGTATCCATTTGACTGTTGTGGATGTTAATTCCAGCTTCTCCAGCCTGTTTGGGTTAAAGAATGAAGTGTTGTTGTCTCCCATAGACTTTTAAAGGTCATCGGTGAAATCTATCATGACCATCGAATATCTTGTCGATGATAGCCGACTATCGACCATCGACCGATGGCGATAGTCAACGTAATCGCTCAACACTAGTTAGCAACACTTTCACCGCCACTTGAGCAGTCCTTTTAGTAATTTTTCTGCTTTTTACTCAGAAATCCTGTTCCACATCATATAATCCTATATAAAGGGCCTAGGCTAAATTGCACTCAGAACTTTAATTGAGCATTATATATACAATGATGGGAATGCAGGGACATGAATGAACTGTCCCTACATTTTCCCTGAGAAGCAGCTGCACAGTTAGTTTGCAGCTGCTAAGTCTGCAAGGTCATGTAAAAATGGACGTACAGATTTAGATGAGGACCGGCGGCCCTTTTTCCCACCCAGAAAAGTGGCCCTGCTTATATATCACAGTGCTCAGCTCCTCTCCCTCAGTCATATCCTGCTCTTAGATGGGGTAGCATAAAACACCTGACAGGCACTTTCAGTGATTGGACAAGGGATACATCTATTGCATGTGGTATAAACCCATTTGGGCCCCCAAGAGCCAAATATCTTACTGGAGCTCAAAGTGCACAATGAATCTGCATTAGAGTACGCAGCTGCCGATGTGACCACTTACCTCTTGCCACCTGTGCAAATTATTAGTTCTCCAGCTACTCTGTTGGTCTGCTCAGTCTCGCCTATCTGCTACAGTTGTTCCCTAGTGATAGTGTGCATGCTGTTCCTCCGGGATTTAAAGGGTCGTTTTTTTCCCCTATCTATTCCCTTCTCCAGTCCCTTTTTTTCCCACCTTTTTTACCCTGATTTTTTACGTCATTCCGGTTTTCCCTGTGTGATTAAATTTTTATTGGTTCTGGTTATTGACCTTGGCTTGTCCTCTGACCTCTATGTCTATTTCGCCTCCCAATAGAAAGAAACCATCCTTTAACCTTCGCCTGTTGATTACAATCTTCTGCTCCCTTATACTGTGCCTGAACTTCAGGTGTCACAATGAGTGACCACATCAGAGGGGCAACCCAGGGGTTTCCCCTTTCAGTGAAGACCAATCTAGTACAGTGGGGTTTAAAGGGTAAAAAAAGGGGGGATCCTTAAAGTCCCTTTCAGTGTGGTTCTTGCCAACCAAATTTTCCAGGGCCGCCTTGGCAGTACAACCGCTACTGCTCTACGGGGGCCCTGCCCCTGACAGGCTCCCCCCCTTGCTTTCCCCGGGCGATATTAATTGTATGCAGTCCTTCGTACGCATACAATTAAGATGTACAGCGGGCAGGGAGAGCTGTGGGCTCCCTGAAATGCCGTACAGGTGTGCAGGCGGCCAAAAGGAGTGACGTCTTAATCCTGTCTCTGAACGCCGGGGGCCCGGTCCCAGCGCTCAGAGACAGGGGCCCCGGAGTCGGGGGCTAAAAGTCCTCGACTCTCGCGCCGGTGACAGCGGAACAGAGCGACATCACATATGAAGGGCGCCAGTGTAAAAGTCGGAAACGACAGGTCGGAAAAAGGTAAGTGGTTTTTTTTTTTTAGTACCTTAAGGGGGCCCCGACTGCCTAAATAATAAAGGGCGCCCCGACTGCCCAAAAAATAAAGGGGGGCCCCCACTGCCTAGAAGATAAAGGGGGCCCTGACTGTAACAGTACAGTACAGTAACTCTTCAAAAATATTAAATGCTTTCTGGTCCATTGAGATATCACAAATTCCTCCCTCTCTGAGAAACCCCGAAAAAATGTAGATCCCTTTTTGCTTAATGATCAAAAAATCAGGAAAGCAAACCCTTATTTACTTTTAAAAAGGAAACCTGTCTGGTGATTTATGCTGTGAGCAGGAAATACAATAATAGACGGAGACAGGCCGAATTCTGCAGTATGTAGATTTATATAACTTCAAGCAGGATTTCTGAGTAAAAAGCGAGGTACTGTTGATCAATTGTAAGGTTTTGCCTTGGTCTCATGATGTCACAACGTGAACAGCATGATGAGGAGGATTGTTTAAATCCCATTTCAAATTGATCACCTGAATTTATTCGGTGACTTAAACACCTGTTGTGAATTTTGCCATTAAGCTCCTTTTTAGAGATCAGCAAGTTGTGAAAAAAGTACTGAAATACTTAACAGTTGGATATTTGCATTCTAAAGTTGAGATGGTCTCATTTAGTTCATTTAAAAATGTGTTCAAGAAATGTTACGTTTTTTCCTGAAATTTCAACCAAATATCCCTACCTTTTTGTGAGTAGTGTATATACCCACTTTTGTTGGGCATTGTTCATATCCCTTAATTTCTTGGGGGAAGGGAGAATAATATCTTTTATCTCTTAATTATGAGCAATAAGCTATTTTTTAATTCAAATTCTTCCTCACCATGGTCTTGCAGTAAAAAGGACTAGGGGGTTTGCATCCTCTCTTCTAATAATCAGTGGGAATCCCAGCAATGGGTCCCCAAGCCATCAGGCAGTTCTGATTGATCCAGTGGACAGGTGATAAATGTTTTTTATTTGGGGGGGAATGGGGTAAAGTTTAGGGTGCTGGGAGGCACAATACGTCTTGTAACATTGGGAAGATAATACCTTTTTCTGCACAGCTTCTTTTTTAATATTATGGATGGACCAAATATCTAGATATATACAGATAGTAAATATGAAGGAGGCTCTTGTTTGCTTTCTTCTATCCTAAGTCTATGCCAGACACTGTGGAACAAAGGCTCACTTGTACTAAGCCAACCACACTGCACAGTACCTTTCCTTCAAGCAAGTGTGCTCAAGTTTGTGTTCCATTTATACTTACGATTTTTTGTGTGTACTTTAGCTCTGTGTACTGACAACCATCTAAATATTGTATATAGATATGTATTATTTATATGCTCTAGTCAAACATTGGCCTTTACCAGAGTTAAGGACATTTTTACATAATTTGGTTTAAAAAGAAAAGTTAACAAATACATAATTTAAGATGTTAAAGAATATAATGGCAATTGAGTTAATAAACATTTTATGACACCATTCACGACTTAGATTGAACTTTGGGCTGTAAAGACCTTATATCAAATGTCTAATAGTTTATACTTTAGACTGCATATGCATTATTAACATAGATTTATGATCTGATTGGCAGGTTTATCCAAGTTTTATGTAAACTATCCCATATTTATGAAACCACTGGACCACTGGGTAAACCAAGCACTTCTCACCCTTCATCTCACCCATACACTCTTATAGATTGTAAGTAGAGATGGGCGAATTGATTCTAACAAAGTGGAATTTGTTTAGAATTTCAGAAAAACTTCGGCTCGGGTCGAAGTTTGGGGTACTTAGCGTGAACGAAGTGTGCTTTTGATTGATAAAATGGCTGCGAGCACATGGCGTTACATGGGGCAAAGAACTCTGGGAGGAAGAAGGGCATAGCCTGCATGACATGTGCAGAGATGAAGCCAATCAGAGACCGGCAGGATTCTGTGACGTCACCGCACTATATAAGTCTGGGCGCGACGCTAGGAGCTCATACCGCTCTCAATGTACTGATTAGGGAAGGTGCTTCCGTGGCTACTTATGATAGCTGATACTAAAGAACTCATTTTTATACAGCGATTTTTGGGGGGTGTCTCAAGACTGCTTCTCTTAATGTTCTATTCTGATTTTGTGGGGTATTGGATCTGAAGTCCAGTGTGTGTCCAGTGCAGCTGCATATACATTTTAATGCTATCTGCTCACAGCACATTGAATATCCAAGGGTGATCTAAGCCTGTTCCTTTTGTATTCATTTAAAGAAACAGCGTTTTTACAATCCAAATACCACTTCATTTTTGGATGCTCAATTCTTTTGCGCAATTTACATCCAGGGGTAAATTAAGAGTTGTTCTGTTGCTGTGGTGACTAAAAGAAACCCTTTATTTCAACGCCAAAAAATACATTTTTCCTGTAGCATAATTCACAAGTAGTGATGAGCGATTACGTTGACTATCGTCATCGGGTCGATAGTCGATATCGGTAATTATCAATAAGATATCCGATAGTTGATAATAGATTATCGCCGATGACCATTATAGTCTATGGGAGAGGAACAACACCTTCATTCTTACACCCAAACAAGAGGAAAGCTGGAATTAAAACCACAACAGCAAAGGGATAGGGGCTACATTTTAGGCAACACCTTGTTATAAAAGCCACGAAAAAAACTCCTCCCAAACATACCTGTCTTGTGGGGGTAGTGGGACAGCCCCCGTTTTCCCAACAAAACCCCATGATAACAGTTGTAAAAATTTTTTTTTATTCATTTTTTTTTTTCCCAAATTTTGTAGTCCAGTTTCCATTTTAAATGCAAATGAGGGACTGGAAAATAAGACTGGACATGGGGGCCCCATTTTAGAAGCGCGGATTCAAGGAGAACAACAGAGCAGAAACTAAGCAAAAAAAGAACCCAATTCAATTTTTCCAGAGACAGGGGAAACCTGACTGCTAACAACCCCACGCAGAAAAAGGAGAAAAGAACTCCGGGACAAGAAGGACAACGCCAAGATAAGAGGGGTCTGCGCCATCATCCACTCACCAAAAGGGGATTTGCACCGGGGGCGGGAAAATGCCGACCATCTTTAAGGTACTCAGGGAGCAGCACCCCAACAGTCGGGACGGGAAGGCCTGAAAATTTAGAAGTTTGGGCTCATTAAAAGGGCCAAAGGGGGTTCCCCCAAATATATCCTCCTGTTCAGGACTTGGAGATTTTTTCACACCCCAAATAGCTTTTTAAACCCCGGTTCATCTGGGGGGAAAGTTTGGCACATTTGTTTGGGAGGGAAGGGGGAAAATCTTTTAAGCTGTGTAAGCTGCTGTGCTGCACAGAGCCCCGCAACCGCCACCCACAGATTGTTCCCGTTGGTGCTTGGTAATTAAAAAAAAAAAGGGGTTATGGGCATTTCGAACCCCATTTTGGTAAAGCTGAAAGGCCCAAAAGGGACATTCTGGGGCGCACTGTGCAGCACGGGGCCCGTATTGTATTTGAAAAATTTGTTTTGGGGGATCTGTTCACCATCTTGTTCCGAAAATTCTTAAAAAAAACAGTTGCTGAGCTGGTTGGGGTCGTGTTTTTTTGTCTTGACTTCGTTTTATCCGGAAAACCCGCCCTGGACTCGGCTTTCACTTTCACCCACAGCAGACACTTAAAACCTGCAAGACTCATAAATTAAAAAGTGCCAAACAGTATTATTTGAACCCCATTTTATTGAACTGGACATTGACTATACCTGTCCTGGGCCAAAGCATACCCCAAACCTGCATAAACCCCCAGTTTAAAAAAAGTCCGGAAAAAGGAGTCTTTTCAACCACCATTTTAGTTTCACTGGACATTGACTATCCCTGTCCTGGGCGACAGCTTGACCCCCCAAACCTGCATGACCCCAGATTAAAAAGTGCCGGAAAAGGAGTATTTCAACCACCATTTAGTTGAACGACATTGACTATATCTGTCCTGTACCGAAAGATGACCATTAAACCTGTCTGACCCAAAAGATTAAAAAGTCCCGGGAAAAAGGAGTCTTTCAACCACCATTTTAGTTTCACTGACATTGACTATATCTGTCCTGGGCCACAGCATGACCCCAAACCTGAAATGACCCCCACATTTAAAACTGCCGGAAAAAGGAGTCTTTCAACCACCATTTTATTTTTCACTGGACATACTGTCCCTGTCCTGGGTAGCGCTGTCCCTCCATATGAGTGCGGACCAATTGAGCTTCACTTGGAATACTGGTGGTTAACGCTCCTGTTCCACGCAGGTGCCCTTTTTTCTTGGCTTTCTTTTTCTTATTTTACTCAACATGCTGGAGGAAATTGTCTCTGTACTTTGTTCTCTGTCGTGCCCCCATACTCCATGCCCCTCTGAATAACCTACATCGGGTCAAGTTTTTATGTCCCCTTCCCTTGTACAATTCAGAGGAATTTTTTTACCAGCTATTTTGCATAAAGCAAGTTTTTTAGTAGTTTAATTCTAGAAAACACATTTTTAAAATAGGATGGAATCCCACCAAAGTCTTGTTTCTCTTTTTTTAATTGTATTAAAGGGGTTGTCAATACAGGGATTGATAGCTATGTAAAGATCTTGCAAAAACAAGTCATTTTGCCAATATGTGCCCATCAACACTGCCCTACCTATTCCTGTTTCTGACAGCACCATCACCCTTGAGCCACTCTTGAAAATTGTGAAGAACAAATGTTTGTTAGAAACAACATTTTTTTTTATAATAGGACCTTGTAGTATTGCTGCATTTCAAAGCAGCATGACCCAAAAAATATAAAAATGATTTTCTCAGCCACATTTAATAATTGTCAGGGAGAAATCCCACATAAAAGCCACATTTCTGTTCCAAAGGACCATGATTATTCTGTATCTCACAGCTACATGACCCCAAAAAATTATAAAAAAGACTTCTCAGCCACTATTAAAAATTTTGAGGGAGAAATGCAACTAAAAGCCACTTTTCTGTTCCAAAGGACCAAAAATTATAGCTGTATCTCACAGCAACATAACCTCAAAAACCATTGACAATGCAAAACTTCTAAAGATAAAGTGAGTAAATGGAATACGGTGTTGTCATGAAACCTTTGCTGTCTTTTACTTTCTCCTCACAAACAAGCCCAGCAAAAGGAACTGTTGGAAAAGAGAATAAAAATTGCAGTAAAAAATGATCATTTTAAAAAACATTTTTCAAGAGGAACCATTTCTGTTTGAAGAGGAATGTGAAGTAGACCGCAACTAATCGTGACCTCGGCAATTGGGGGCCACAACAATCATCAAGATCCATGCCTGATTCATCTTGATGAAAGTCAAACGATCCACATTATCTTGGAAAGCCGGATGCGTTTGCCCTGTAATGACTCCTCCAGCTGTGCTAAAGGTCCGCTCAGATATGACGCTGGCTGCTGGGCAGACAACACCTCTATGGCGTGACGAGCCAGCTCGGGCCATTCGTCCATTTTTTGGATACCCAGAAGTCTATTGTTTCTGGAACACATACAAAAACATCGGTGTTGAGACGCAGAAAGTCGTGCACCATGATCTTAAGCTGGTCTCTGTGTGTTGGATGTGTGCCCTGCATTGCAGCTTGGTGAGGTGGTAAATAAAGATTGCCAGAGGTCACCCAATTATAGGCTTCTGCCAACTTGCCTGCTGTTTGCCATTTACGCCTACTTTGCACTCTACTGCTGTCACGTCGCTGATGTTGTTCCACCGTGACATTTGGGGAAAGTGAAGCAGACTCAACAGATGTCTCCAGCTGATCAATCAGCAAGGTCTCCATTTCCTGCATTTTACTCTCTGTTTGGGTGGGTGGAAGGAAAGTGCTGAGTTTTGTTTTGTACCGGGACCCGAAGGAGGTGGCCACCCAGTAACTTTGTTCATTTTGATGCCTTTAATGCGAGGATAAAGTTGGAGGAAATGGACACCAAGCACTCATGTGAGAGATGGAGCCTTGATTTCCCAAGCCTCTGGGTCGGGGGCACTAGCAAACTGACTTCCTCATCTTCCTCCTCCGCCTCAAATTTCGCGCCAACCTCTTTCCAAGCAGGGACGTGGGTAACGTCGGTGTCTAGGAATACCTCCTCCTTCTCCTCCTCCTCCTCCGCTTCCCCCGGGCACAGCTCAACACAGCCCTGATTTGCCTGAGATGATGAAACCCTGATAAGCTGATGTGCCACCTGCACTAGCTCTGGACCCCGAACCACTGCCTAATGAAGACCGATGAAATTGTGAAAACTGTCAGGCCTTTGGATTTGACGGAGAGAAAAGGCTCCGTGTCCGCATCTGTGTCCGTCTCCTCCTCCGTCGCTGGGGGGAAACCTGTTGTTTCAGAGTGTCCCAACGATCGTTCCAGAACTAAGATTACCACAATGCTCATGCTGACAAGGCATTGTCCACACGGGACCATTTTGGTGGCTTCTTCAAAACTGGCAAGGATGGTGCAGAGCTCTTTCAACCTGCCTCCACTCTCGGTGGCTCAACACCCCAAGGTCCGCACCGCTGCTTGTCAGGCCATGTGTTACTTCGTACTACGTAATGGCATTGCGCTGCTGCCACAATCGCTGGAGCATGTGGAGGGTGGAATTCCAGAGTGTTGCCACGTCAACAATGAGACGGTTGATGGGGAGGCCAAGCTTGATGCTGCAACGCAGCCAGGTGGGATGAAGCAGGGTGCGGACGGCGGAAGTGCGAACTTAGACTTCGAGCCTTCCTCAGCAGGCAGTCCATACCCAGGTAGCTCTTCAGAAATTTCTGGACGACAAGGTTCATGACATGTGCCAGGCAAGGGATGTGCTCCAGCCTACCGATCTTAAGGGCGGCCAGCAGATTTCGCCCGTTATCCGAAAACCACCTTGCCTGGTACAAGGTTCTTGGCACCCAGCCAGCGCTCGGTCTCGTTGCGGAAGCCGTCCACAGCTCCTGACCTGTGTGTGGACGGTCTCCAAGACAGATTAATTCAACACGGCCTGGTTTCTCTGGCACGTGATGCCACCAGAGGACCTTGGGAAAGAACCCTGCACCATCCCTGCGGTTTTGAAAAAGCGTGCGCCGAGCCTGAGAGCCACCGTCACCCCCCAGAGACATCCACCCACTCACCCATGAGCTGTCACAGAGAAAATAGCGGGGCCTTGGCCGTGCTTACTAGTCCATGTGTCGGTGGTCAGATGGACTTTTCCTGGGCCCCAGATGCAGACAACGCGCTTGAAATTTTAGATGACACGTGGCTGGCCAGGGCCCGGGACGGCTTTTCTTTCAAAGAAATGCCTGCTCGGCATCTGGTAATTGGGGCAGCAAGAGCATGACGTGGCGGGAAACCCCTCTTTGTCCACCAGACGGAAAGGCAACATTTCCAAGGCCAAAAGCCTGGCAATGCCGACATTCAGGCTTTTGGCTTTTTGGAATGGTTGGTTTAATTGTTTCTTCTGCTCCCACACCTGGACGACAGACGGCTGGCTGCTAGACTGGCCGCTGCACGGCGTGCAGGTCGTCAAACGGCGGAAGGAAAAGGGGTAGGATGGTTCTCTGGTGGTGCTGGTGTACTCGGCGAAAGGTGGAGGCTGAAGCGGAGGCTGAGCCCTGATCATGACTCTGAGAGACATGGGCAGCTGAGGAACGCTTGGTTGGGGGCGGAGGGAGGAAGCAGAGACCAGGGTGTTACAATGGTTGGAGGCCCGGCTCGGGCTGGCCCTTTTTTGGCCAAATGTTGCCTCCATTTCAACTCATGCATTCGCTGCATGTGATAGACATGTTGGTGGTGGTTAACCCCTAGGGTTCTTGCCTCTACTTATGCGTTTATGGCATAGGCGGCATATGACATCGCTGGTGAATCAGAGGGTTGGTCAAAGAAGGCCCAGGCTTGAAGGTCCTGGGCCTTTTGACGGCGATAAGCGAGGAGCGGGGGGGTTTGCGCTGACCGTGGCTGGCGAATCATATCAGCAGACCCTTTTGCGACTGCCCTCCTCCCTTTTTGAGGCGGAAACCCGTACTGACACTATCCCATCGTCTTCCTCCTCGTCCAGTGATGAAGCGCTGGCAAGCAAATTCTGCTGAAAAGACCAAAGTTGGATCCGCCCAATGTCCCCTCATCATCATCATCAACACAGGGAATCTTCGTCTCCTGACATTCTGCATCCAGGAGCGCGGCTACAAGCAAGAGGGACTGCAAGGCGTTGCCGACCGCCCGGGGATTTTTGCCGATTGACCAGCTTCCTTCTCCTCCTCTGATGGCATCAGTAACTGGGCAGAGAAAATCATCCTCTTTGGCCTCTTGATCTTTTAACATGCCTTCTGACCCCAACCGCATTTTGTCATCAAAGAGGTCTTCAGAAAATGGATTATACACAAGGTGGTACACGAGTTGACATTGGCTGCTTCATGTTCGACGGATGCTGGTGAAGCTGATGACGACATTTGTGGCCGTGACTGGGAGGGCGAGGAGGTAAGACCGCTGGAAAGCAGGTTGCATTAACCACTGAAGGACAGATTTGCGACGCTGTTCATTACTGAGATTCACAGGGCCCTGACCCAGCGATGACAGGCCTGATGGTCCTGCAACTGATGATCCGCTGGCATGCGTGTTGTCGCCAGCACTGGAAGGAGCACCTTCTCTCGTACCTCTATCTCCATGTCCTACCCCCCCTTTTGCTCGCTTACCACCTGAATTTCACTCCTGTTCAGAAAGATAAAAATTTGAGAAGGTATGGAAGAGTTTTGGAAGTCTCTTATTAAAAACGGCAAATCAAAAGCTATTCTTCAAATCCCTCAAATCAAAACAAAATTGCTGGATTCAAATATAACTGCAAAGTAGATCTATCAAAAAAATCTGGCCTGCGGGCCCAAAAAGAAAAAACACGTATCTGAAATGTATTCGGATAATAAAAGGTATTTTTGGCACCTATCAATTCACCTGTGGTGACTACAAAATTGCTGGATTCAAATTTAAGTGCAAGCTGCCTCAATGAACAAAGCTGTAGTGCGCCAAAGTAAAAAAAACACTAAAACTTTGTTATGTATTCCCGTATAATACAAGATATTTTTGGCACCTTTCAATTCACCTGTGGTGACTATAAAATTGCTGTATTCAAAGTTAACTGCAAAGTAGATCTATCATCAAAGCTGGCCTGCGCCAAAGTGAAAAAAGCACGTATCTGAAATGTTTTCGGAAAAATAAAGGTATTTTTGGCACCTTTCAATTCACCTGTGGTGTCTATAAAATTGCTGTATTCAGATTTAAGTGCAAGCTGCCTCAATGAAAAAAGCTGTAGTGCGGCAAAGTCAAAAAAACACGTATCTGTTATGTATTCGTATAATACAAGATATTTTTGGCACCTTTTAATTCACCTGTGGTGACTATAAAATTGCTGTATTTAGATTTAAGTGCAAGCTGCCTCAATGAACAAAGCTGTAGTGCGCCAAAGTCAAAAAACACGTATCTGTTATGTATTCGTATAATACAAGATATTTTTGGCACCTTTCAATTCACCTTTGGTGACTATAAAATGCTGTATATCCAGATTTAAGTGCAAGCTGCCTAAAATGAACAAAGCTGTAGTGCGCCAAAGTCAAAAAACACGTATATGTTATGTATTAGTATAATACAAGATATTTTTGGCACCTTTCAATTCACCTGTGGTGACTATAAAATTACTGGATTCAAATTCAAAAAAGACCACGTTGAATCCGCAATGTCGTCATCATCATCATTAACACAGGTGACTTGGTCGTCCTGACATTCTGCATCCGGGAGCTTCGGGCACAAGCAAGGGGGACTGCAAGGGCGTTGCCGACCGCCCGGATTTTTGCTGATTGACCGGCTTCCTTCTCCTCCTCTGATGGCATCAGTAACTGGGCGTCAGAGCAGAGAAAATCATCCTCTTTGGCCTCTTGATCTTTAACATGCCTTATGACCCCAACCGCATTTTGTCAACAAAGAGGTCTTCAGAAAATGGATAAACCACAGTGTTGGGTACAACGAGTTGACATTTGGGCTGCCTTTGCTTCATTTTGGACGGATGCTATGATGCTGATGACGACTTTAGGGGCCGAGACTGGGAGGACGAGGAGGTAAGACTGCTGAGTGCAGGTTGAAATTTAACCACTGAAGGCCCAGATTGGCGACGATGTTCGTTACTGAGATTCCCCAGGGCCCTGACCCAGCAATGACAGGCCTGAGGGTTCCTGCAACTACGATCCGCTGGCATGCGTGTTGTCGCCAGCACTGGAAGGAGCACCTTCTCTCGTACCTCTACCTCCATGTCCTACCTCCCTCTTTCCCTCGCTTACCTCCTGATTTCGCTCCATGTTCAGAAAGATAAAAATTTGAAAAGGTATGGAAATTTTTGGGAAAAAGACGGCAAATCACAGCTATTCCTAAAATCCCTCAAATCAAAACAAATTGCTGGATTGAAATCTAAGTGCTAGGTCCTCATCAACAAAGCTTGACTGACCAAAAGTGAAAAAAAACACCTGTCTGAAATGTATACGGATAATAAACGGTATTTTTGGCACCTATCAGTACACCTGTGGTGACTACAAAGTTGCTGGATTCAAATTTAACTGCAAGGTGGCTCTATCAACAAAGCTGGCCTGCGCCAAAGTGAAAAAAACACCTGTCTGAAATGTATACGGATAATAAACGGTATTTTTGGCACCTATCAATTCACCTGTGGTGACTACAAAATTGCTGTATTCAAATTTAACTGCAAAGTAGCTCTATCAACAAAGCTTGACTGACCAAAAGTGAAAAAAACACCTGTCTGAAATGTATTCGTATAATACAAGATATTTTTGGCACCTTTCAATTCACCTGTGGTGACTCTAAAATTGCTGGATTCAAATTTAAGTGCAAGGTGGATGTATTAACAAAGGTGGAATGGGCAAAATTGAAAATGAAAAACCTATCTAAAATGTTACTGAAAAATAAAAGTGGGGTTTTGCATCTAAAAAAAGAGACCTGCAGTTACTAGAAAAGATGTGGTATCCTAATATAAGTTCAGGCTGCCCAATATACAGGAAATATTTCAATAGAAAACTTTTTAATAATAAAGCTATTGCAGTGCAATGTCTATACTAAGTCTTGGTGAAACTTTATCCAGTATTTTTTAATAGAGCTTGTCGGGTTCGCCCCCGGGGGCCCCCCCCCGCTCTCCCCCCATGACTTTACAGCGGTAAGTGCTCCTTTAAAATTCTCTACCTAACTACATAAAATCTTCCAATCTCTAATCTAACTAAATTGTAAGGATCACAGCAAAATAGTAAGGTTCTCTGTAAGAAATATAATAATTTCGCTGAGCTTTTTTGGACAAAAAAGGGAGGCGCACTAGCTTCTGCTCTGAGACGCTGAGAGACACTGAGGGTGAGCAGGAAACGCTGTTCTATGTAAAACGAGGTCATGTGATTTTTCCAGCCAATCGCAACCATACACATCCCAGTCATGACGTCGCACACCAGCATCTCACCCTGCTCTATTCTGTAAAACTGATTTGCTGCCGCCAAAATGACAGGAAGCGCCGAAAATGGCGCATTTTTAATAGATGATGCACAGATTTTAACCTAAATTATCGCATGATCTAAAAATTCCGATCACCATAAAAACTGTGCCGATTTCAACTTTGTCGATAATAATCGCTCAACAGTATTCATGACATGTGCCAGGCAAAGGATGTGCTCCAGCCTACCGATCTTAAGGGCGGCCATCAGATTTAGCCCGTTATCGCACACCACATTCCCTGGCACAAGGCTCTTGTCACCCAGCCAGCGCTCGGTCTCGTTGTGGAGAGCCGTCCACAGCTCCTGACCTGTGGGGGTGGACGGTCTCCAAGACAGATTAATTTCAACACGGCCTGGTTTCTCCCGGCACGTGAAAGCCACCAGAGGACCTTGGGTGAAAGAGCCCTGCACCATCCCTGCGGTTTTGAAGTGCGTGTGCCGAGCCTGAGAGCCACCGTCACCCCCAGAGACATCCACCCAACTCACCCAGTGAGCTGTCACAGAGATATAGCGGCCTTGGCCGTTTCTTACTAGTCCATAAAGTCGTGGTCAGAAAGGACTTTTCCGGTCACAGATGCAGACAACGCGCTTTGAAATTTTAGATGACAAAGTGGCTGGCCAGGGCAGGGACGGCTTTTCTGGAAAAGAAATGCCTGCTCGCCATCTGGTATTGGGGCAGGCAAGGGGCCAAAACGTGGCGGAACCCATCTTGGCCACCAGACGGGAAAGGCAACTTTCCAAGGCCAAAAGCCTGCAATGCGACATTCAGGGTTTTGGCTTTGGATGGTTTGGGTTAAAGTGTTTCTTCTGCTCCCAAACCTGAAGACAGAAGGAGGCTGCTAGACTGGCCGCTGTACGGCATGCAGGTCGTCAAACTGGCGGAAGGAGAAGGGTAGGAGGGTTCGGTGGTGTTATGGTACTCGGGCGCGGGGAGGCGAAGCGGAGGCTGGGGGCCTAAAGGAACCTTGGTGGTGGCGGGGGAGGAGGAGGCGGAGACAGAGGGTGTGACAGTGGTTGGGGGCCTGGCTGCAGTGACAACATTTGGTGGTGGTTAAACAAAAGATTTTTGCCTCACTTATGGTTTAGGCAAAGGCGGCTATACACCCTGGGTGAATCAGAGGCTTGCTAAAAGAAGGCCAAAAGCTTGAGGGGTCCGGGACCTTTTTGACGGCGATAAAGGGGCGGGGTTTTCCCCTGATCGTGGCTGGTGGAAACAATCACAGACTTTTGCACCGCCCTCTCCCTTTTTTAGGGGGACCCCACTGACACACCCCATCGCTTCCCCCCCGTCCAGTGATGAAGCGTCACAAAAACAAAACTGCTGAAAAGACCACGTTGAATCCGCAATGTCGTCATCATCATCATTAACAAGGTGACTTGGTCGTCCTAATTTTGCATCCCGGACTGCGGGCTACAAGCAAGAGGACTGCAAGGCTTTGCCGAGCCCCGGATTTTTTCCCGATTGCCGCTTCCTTTTTCCCCCTTGGGATCAGTAACGGGCGTCAGAGCAGGAAAATCATCCCTTTGGCCTCTTGACTTTTTAACATGCCTTTTGACTAGTGTTTTTGGCGATTGCGTTGGCTACGAGATCGATCGAAATCGGCCCCCATCGATAAAGGTTTTCGATAGTGAGGGCATTATGACCATTAAAGTCTATGGGAAGCAACAACACCTTTATTATTAACCCAAACAAGGCTGGGAAAGCTGAAATTAACATCCACAACAGTCAAATGGGTACGTGCTACATCTTAGGGGGAACACACTTAGGTTATAAAAGTCCAAAAAAAAAACACAGACCATTCACTATCCCCCTTCTTGTACCACAGCCTGACCCTTTAAACCCCATCACCCCAAAAATTTAAAAGGCCAGAAGCAGTATGATTTTTAACCTCACTTTCTTTTAACTGGAATTGAATATCCCTGTCCTGGGCCACAGATGAGCCCCAAACCTGCTGACCCCCCCCATTTAAAAAAAGCCGGAAAAAGGAGTCTTTTAACCACCCTTTTTGTTTCATGGACATTGACTATACCTGTCCTGGGGCCCCAGCTGAGCCCCAAACCTGCATGACCCCCACATTTAAAAAGTTCCCGGAAAAAAGGGGTCTTTCAAAACCATTTTAGTTTCACTTGGGCATTTCTAACCTGCCTCCC